>JAEAOA010002121.1:1562500-1725000 GCA_016746295.1 Potamilus streckersoni
CCGGTATAATGTATTCTTCTCTACGTTAAAATCCCATATATAGTCTATTATATCCTTATCTAGTTTTTTAATATTGTTTGTTTTAGACCTAAAGATTTTAGTATGTAATTGACAGTAGAATACAAGTAGGATTTAGCTACTTGAGCTCGCTCCATTAAAGTCAGTGGCATTTTTGCCCAGGATTCAATGCCCTTCTTTATTTTGTTTTTAATAGTAACCAAGTTCTCTTGTTCTTCATTTTTCCCAAAATACATTATGCCTAAAGCTTTGACTTTGACTTTAATTAAGTGAGTGGGAAAACCAGTATGATTCCCTCGCCAATTTCCTATCTTTAAAATTTCCGGGTTTTTTTTCGTGGTTTATTTTTTTAACCCTAAAGGCTTTACAAAAATTTTCGTATTCTTTATCTAGGTGTTTAAAAGGATATGGGTCTTTTGAATAGTTTGTACAATCATCCGCATTGGAACAATTATTTCTTCTCTTAAGTTTGGTATAGTTATTTAGTAGGGAGATGGACATCCAATTTTTAAGTCCTCTTTATCCCCTTTTCCTTTATAAATTAGTGGTATTATTCCTTTCTCTCATGGAAAGTGTCATTTTATCATTTTCTAGTAAAATATTGTTCAATAGGGATTCTAGGATTGGCACTATCTCACGTTGGAATTTAATATAAAATTCCACCGTGAGGCCATCTCTTCCTGGTGTCTTCCCTTTGGATACGGAGTTGATAGTCTGAGTTATTTCTACCCTGCAAATAAAGCCTTGACAAATGTCCATATGTTCTGATGTTATTTTCTTACATTTGACCTCTTTTAAATGCTCATCTATTTCCTGATTATCTAATTCTTGAGATTTGTATAAGTTACTGTAATACTCTGTTATTCTCCCTATTATTCTATCTTTGTCAGTTATTAATTCATTATTTTCGTCCATTAAATCATTTATTTCCTTATTTTCTCCTTTCCTGTATTCTTCTCTCTTTGCTAAGCCTCTGGCTGTGTTATATAGATAATAAAATTTTCTTGCCCTTATTTATACACCATTTTTTCTTTTTCCCTTATTTCTTCTAGCCTTTTTTATATTTAGTTCTATCTGCACTACATTTTGTGTTTAAGGTTGCTTAATATTTGTTGTTTCCCTTTATTTCTCAGTTCATTGATCCTTTTAGAAAATCTAGTAGTTACGTTTTTAACCTTATTTTCAAAAATTATCTTATTTTTTAATATATCTCCTTCCTCTAGGAGGTTATTTATTAACATTTTTGTTTCAACAATAAAATCATTATCTTCGAAAAGCGTGTTATTTAATCTACATGTTCATTTACCCCATCTATTTTTATTTTGCGACTTTATTTTAATTTCTATTATCTTTTGATCTGAAATCATTTTATTGATCAGTTGTGAATTTACATATAGCCTTTTTCATTACAATTTGTACCATAGAGTCTATCTAATCTACAGTTTGCAAGAGCTACTTTCCTTCTGCACTATATAAATGACTGCAAGCGTTACATTCATAATTCTAGGCATGATTTTTATATTCTTCGTTGATGCAGGCTGTTTGCAAGTGCTTAGATCTACTTTTTTTCTGCGTCATTGTATGTTGCAATTTGCCACCTACTGAACTATTCCGAAGCTTGTCTTATGGCAAATGCCAGTTATTACAAGTTTTAACATTCTATTTATAAATTTACTGTATCTCAAGATACACAGATTACACCTTCTAAAATCATGATTATAAAATGTATCACCAAGCACGTTGCAAGTTAGCGTCACGGAAATTATCATAAAATAGTGCCTCATTATGGCAACAGATGCCGCTGTGACATCTCATTGCATATAATACTACTCCCCTGACCATAGCAACAAAAAATTATACCACTTTACGGTATGTTTGGGCATCTTTTTTAAAATATCATTCGAATTATATTACAACATTATAGTCAGTTGATTTCCCAGAGTATTAACATTATAACAACATATGGCGCTGTGACATCTCAATACGACTACTCCCCTGACCATAGCAACAAGAAATTATACCACTTTAAAGTATGTTTGTGCATCTTTTTTAAAATATCATTTGAATTATATTACAGCATTACAGTCAGCTGATTTTCCAGAGTATTAATATTCGAAAGAGAGCTGACTTGCAAGAACTACAAAACAAATTAAATGTATCAAATTGTATACCATGACGTGTATTTACACAACGTTATATATCCGCTGACATTCACACCCCATTTTTATTTGAATATTTTGTGTGTGTGTGTGTGTGTGTGTGTGTGTGTGTGTAATTTACCGCTGCCGCACGGTATCAGATAAGGGTAGCCGCTTACAAGCAAGGTTTAAAGTCCATATTTGTTTATAGCATGGATGACTATGCAAAAGCCAGCAAGTATTATTACTAGTTTTCTGTGACAAGTATTTCAATCTCCAATTTCATTTTAAATTTCCAATTCCAATACAATAGCAACAGTTAAATGACATCACATACAAAGCATATGCTGTGGGACAGCTATATGCTACAAAAATATGAACTATTTCATTATATAAGAAAATAAATTCTTACAGCATGAAATATATTTTCATATCTAAGAATAAAGAACATTTCCATACAGTTATGAGATGCTTTATTTCCACAGATATCAAACTGGAAACTACATGTTTTTATTATTTAAATCGTATTCATCCATATAGGAAGCAATATTTATAGTACAGATGATTGATTGTAAGGTACTTAACAAATAAAACATCAAACTCCATTTGGTAGCAATTATAACAAATATAATATATTGAAAATAAAAAACGTTACTACTGCTGCCAGTAACCAGTTCAATTGTTTTTTTTCATTACTGATACATTACAGTACCAAACTTCCTTGATCCATTTTTTGTATCTTTTCCATAGATTTGATTGGAAATGTAAGAGAAATTAAATATTTGATGTAAACTGATATTCACAAAAAACAATATTGTTAAATGAATTAGTCTAAAACTAAAATTATCATACACTTTAGCAATTATAAGGAATAAAATACCTGTATTGTCTTGTTGCATTATGCTTATAGATTTATTTGTCAATCTCTTTTGTTTTTCACTTTTATATTTAAAAAAGCCGATCGTACTTGCTATGAGCAAACAATTATGATAAGGATTAATTTTTTTGGTAATTTGTTTTTTCTGATACTTTGACTTTCACAAACCTATTATATTTATGAACTTGATATGAAATGTTAAATTTGGCGTGTTATCCCTAATATATGTAAATTGGAACAGTAGACAAGGTAAATCAATAATTTAAATGACTTAATCACTCAGCAGAGAGAGAGAGAGAGAGAGAGAGAGAGAGAGAGAGAGAGAGAGAGAGAGAGAGAGAGAGCACTAGCCGATTTCTGACTGCAGTTGTAAGGTATCTGAGCGGAAAGTAACAGCTTCTTTATAAGCATATAAGAGATTGTAATGTGAGTTATAGGCTTCCTTCAGAGAAGACACAATACCGGGTTTCAGAAATTAAAGCCATACAAGTTCCAATTTGTAAATTTGTGAAACATGGAGTCATTATGAGAAAACGGAGACACCTGATGTGATAACTGGTAAGTGAGCTGTTGTTCCTAAGTCGTATATACAGAAAATTCACCGTCAATCCCATAAAACGCCTTAAGCTGGTCATTTTGGTGACAGTAAGACATATCACGTGATCCTGAATCATTTTATTTGTCGAAAATTAAGTGATGTTTATAATTATCATAGATTTTGTCACACTTGTCAATGGTAGGAAATCCCAATCGGAAGATATATATAAGGCACATCTGCAACCTATTCCTACATTTGATCATTTGACAAGCCATTTAATAGCAAAATGGTAGATATCGGTTTCTTACCTAATACCAAGATAAGCAACCAATATTTACTGACCATAATGTGTGCGTCCTCAAGATTTCCATAGACTATTCCTTTGAAGAATATCAAAGTGAAAACTGTTCTAAAAGTTTAGACAATATTTATTGACAGTTGTTTGCATTCCCTAATCCGTCCAGTAAATTTTATGTTTTATTATTTCCAACAATTCATGCAACAACTACACATCCAACAGTATATTTGTACTGTCTGTCACCCTAAAAGCAATGGGTCTAGCACAAAACTGTTGAAAACACTCTTACCTACCCAGGACATATGTTTAAAATTATATTGAATCAAACTTTAAAAGACAATGATCAAGAAAATCCTGCATGGTATAATTTTATAGTAAAATCAGTAGTGCTTTTCCCTATGCTGGTAATTATAGCCAAAGGAAAAACATTCTTTAATTTTTTAAAAAATTCTTTAATATGATAAAAGCAGCTGAATAATTAGAACCTAAGGGTGCCATATTTATATTTTAAAAATTCTTGAACATAGTAACCAGTGAACATTGTTACCACTTGCATTAAAGACAATACAGCATTGCAGAGTCAACATAAAATACAATGTTTATTAAGCTCATCGTTAGATGACAAAGACAATAAGTATAATTTGGACGACTTTGGTCATGCACTATAACTTTCAGCTATTGTGTTTCAAAGCAACTGTTTTCAGAAGCTAAAACATAAATCAATGCTCATTTTATGATTTGTTATGTCCAAGTTAGTACCTAATATTAATGAAATAGCCTTTATTCATCTGAGTTTATGCCTAACGTCCTAGATTTCATACAAATAGTGTGCCCATAAGAAGGAAACGTGAATTAATAAGTAGTGCGTCTATTCCGCCTCTTGCCGGCTTGTTGCCAGTTGCTCTCTTCTCCGCAGCTGTTAAAGAAACAATTTTCACGCAACATACTGCACCGGAAATTTTCAATCTATATGCTGAAAAAATGAATTAAACTATCAAACGGACGAGAAAATATTTTTGTTGTAAATTTTGAGGAATCTTGCTTGAAAAGGAGCAATAATGATGCTTGATCTAACCGTCTTTAATTAGATAATAAGATGCAGTAATTTATACTAATTCTAACACGACAAACAAACAAAATAACAAGATGTATGCATGCAAATTTGATAGAGAATATATACATTTTGGGATAAAATTGCGATTGCTACGGGTAGTATCATTGAATTATACTTCAAAATCCCACATGTGATGGGTTGTATGACTACCAGAGCAAATTCAAACATCAACTAAAATATATTTGACACCTGGTACAGCGCCCCTTTAGCCTAGTGGTTAGAGTGTTCGCCTTGGATGAAGGAGGTAGAGGGTTCGAAACCAAGCCGAGTCTTACCAAAGACATTAAAATGACACTAGCAACTGCCTTGTTTGGTGCTCAACGTTAAGAGGTTAATGTTAGGACCGGTTGGCCTGGTTTTTGGACAATGTGACTGGGTAGGACATCATGTTACATGTCTACCCTGCTGTTAAACATCCCTGTAAACTGTCTCACTGCAGATAACGCAGCGTATTGGCTAAAAAGTGTTTTAAGCTACATTAAAACTCCAGATAACACATACACATACAGACACATATATACATATTTGCTGCTTTAATGTGGGATATCATATATTATATATTCAGGAAGAGTTGGAGTATCCCATCCAAACTATCTAAATTTTCTCACTGGAGGTTAAATCATTTAATAAAGATAGGACGCGTTTTCCAATTTGTTTTTGTTTGTTTTGTTTATCTACTATAGTTATTCGTTCCTCACTAACATTTTTGTCTCTGTTCATAGAATGTTCTTTAACTGCTTGTGTGATTTCATGCTTTCGGATTTCGCATTAATTAAATTCATTATATCTAATTCGAGCGTTTATTTCTTACATGACTCGTTTTATTACATATGTATAGATAAATACAATACTTAGCAATATCTTGGCACGGTGACTATTTAAAGCTAGGACAGAATGAAGCACTGTTACTGATAGACCCTAACTGAAATCACAAAATGTTCTTTATGGTCTTTAATAAAAAGTCATCAAAAGTTCCTAATGAAACCAAACAAAGTTTCTAATAGACCTTAAATAAAACAATACTAAGAGTTTTCCCATTATGTCTAAACCGAATATCTCGAAATTTTACTAATTGGTTTTTGCTTCAAGTCTCTAACTAATACCACAGACAAGCAAGAATATCAGACTAAATTAAAACCATTTGTAATATCAAAATCACGCATGAACGTTTCATGAACAAATATTTGCGCCTGAATTCTAGAAGAGATGGATGTTTGAGATGCAGAAATTATGGTAAATAAACAAAAGTCAAAATTGCACTGGAAAATTAAGATAAAAATGTTAAAAAATGACCTAGATAATCAAGATAATCAAGCGTAAAATCAGTAAAAACAAAACTACAAATAAATAATGTCTGCAAATTATCAAATGGCAAAAGCCATAGAAGCAGGGTGAATAGAAATAATTGTTACTATATAAATCAGATTACGTTTCATCAATGGACATGATAGTTGAGGGTTCGACGATTTCAAATTCACAACAATAATTATCAACGATGAGTGAAAGTGATAAGAGCGTTGTGGAAAGTGATATAATGATGAGCAGGAAAACAGCAGCAGGAACAGTTTCAAAGAAGAAAACAGATTTATGAATTAGGATCCTGAAACGTGATAGGGCAGCTGATTCAGCAGAAATGAATAGATCAAACAAATTGAACAAAAAGCAGCATATCAAAATTAAATAGACATCACTATCATTGATGAAGTTGATACCAGTTAGTTCTTTTCAGTCAAGTTAAAAGTCACGTCAAAATGTTATGATCAGTAGCCTACAATATTTGATCTAATTGAGTATCTTTGTAACTTTTTGTCAAGTCTATATTTCGACAATATATCTTCAATGATACATGGATAGAAAGAAGAAGATATTAAACAATTTTATTATTCAGCTAATTTCAGGTAAATGTTTAATACAGGCTGCATGCTCTTTTGATGCCATCGAGATGACTTTCAGTGGGTGTTTCACAAATTAGAAACTTTGCTAGAACCAAGAGAAGTTCGAACGTTTTTTAAGCAGCACAGAAACTGAATTCCCATATTGTGTGTGTGTTTTTTTTTAAATCCAGTAAACATTCTAACAATGTTAAATATTAGGACAAATTCTTATGATATAATGGTGAATCAATAATAAATATCTCAAAAGACAAAGAAAGATCCACAAAGACTATAGTCCGAAAATACAACCCCGTTGGTTTGTACTCCCCTACCGATTTCAATAACGGAAAAATTTAATTTGATAAAATGTGGAAGGAACTTAGTCAATGCATTCATTGATTTATATTTTCTAACTTGAATGTGAGAAGAATTGCCATAACACCGTCATCGCCTGCGCGTTTCATGCTCAACGGAAGTTTTCAATGTAATAGACTGACATGCTTAAGAACCCTTTCCAATTTCTGGACCAGTCCATTTTCAGCAAAGGGGCGCATGCGCGACTAAATATGTACATACATATGTCGTCTGCTTACAGTGTCGAATCAAGCAAAGGAAAAGAATGCCAAAAAGTTTGCCTTTTACGTGGATTTAACAAGCAGTTTCATTAATATGTTCACGTGTGCAAAGAAATATAATTCCAACGTCAACGTTATTGCAATTTACGGAATTATCCGGCAATTACCGAATAGGATCAATTACGTCATTATGTTGTCGGATGGAAATAAACTACACCGTAGTGTACGGAATATGGCGCCGTGTTAGTATAGAAAGTCCGTTAGGCATGAAAGGTGCAAGGGAATGCAAGTACTAGTGCCATTCTGGTGACAGTCAGGTTAGAAATTATAAATCAATGATTCAATTGACTTACATTTTGTGCACTTTTTATCACATTAAACTTTTTAGTTATTGAAATCGGTAGGGGAGGGGGGTACAAACCAACGGAGATGTATTTTCGGACTATAAGTATAGTTTAGAGACACTAATTTGTTAGACAGGTTTCCAGTAAATATATTTTAATATATTTAAAACAAATTAAATATTTATGAAACAGTTGTAGATATTTGTATTCAGCACCTAAGAGGTAAAATGAAGATATAATAATAACAATTCGATTGTTAAGTATTACCGCTACGTGGGTTCGAACCCCGGCCGATTCATACCAAAGACATATAAAAATGGTACGACCAGGTGGCTGGCATGGCTTTCAGTATTAAGAGGTTGGTGTTATGAATGGTGGGACTGGTGTCAGGATAATGCGAATGTGTATGACATGATGATGCATGCTTGCGGTATGATTCCCAGTGCTTGACATCACTATTAATACTGCATACATTGTAGAGGTATAACTAAAAGTGTTAAAGTTATGCCTAATTTTAAATCACGAACGCACATACACACAAGCATATGCTTAAATGAAATTGTTTAAACAATTTCTTCTCTTAAAATCTGTTGAACAGAAATTGATCAAATTTAAAAAAAGCCGTTTGACTTTCAAAGCCTATACTTTTTACAAAAATAATTGAGATCCACCGTAAAAATGGTTTGCGTAAGTAAAATGATAATTCACAAATTCTTCTAAAACACTACTCTTCGGATTTAATATGTCCACCAACACTAAAAATAGAAAACTCTCAAACTACTTTTACAAGGATATCTAAACGTAATTGAATGAAAACTTAATGAAATTTTAATGAAAATTTAATGAAAACAACATAGTATCAAATCCTTTCAATTGACTCAAATGATGCTGCTCACCCTTCAAATTTAGCTGCTGTTACTGAAAATTAAAACGAAAAAAAATTTACATGACTGCATCTCAAATATTTATCCACAGGATTTGAATAAATACGAAAAGAAGAATACTGATAATAAAGGTCTTTGATGTTTGCGCAAATTTAGTTGTTCTAGCCAACATTATAATGATTATTCATAAAAATATATAGAAAATAAAATTCTGACAAACTATTCTTTGAAAACGTCTTACGTAATTGTATTTATATATAAGATTGTGAATATTGGTTAATATGCCATCTAAATTAACACAAAGGATACCTATCAGCCATAATTTTCAGTTGCCGTTACTAAAACAAGAATGCAAAAAGAATTCAAATGACCTATGTTCAAACACAAACTTTACGGAATTTCACCACATTTAGTATAAAGCGTTGAGATTGCGCACTTGCTGCTCACTAGCTTACTTTGTAACCAATGTTACAAAATATAAAATGTTTTATTTCTTCACAAGTGAATACAAAATGAATTTACAAAAGACATTCAGGCATATAAGACTTTGGGTTGCATATAATTGATGCTGAAAAGTGATACTGATTAGCTTTTGATGAAGACACAAACGAATGTTGGGTTGACTTATTAACAAAATTTGAAAACTTTTTAATAATAGGCATTTTAATATCCAATATTTGGTTTTAATCGACTTAATTGACAGTTTAGGAAATATTAATCATTTGAAAGATCGCATGCTTAATTAGACATTTTATTACTAAAAATAAAATTTAGATGAAAACTTTAGGACTTACCTTATGATCTATGTATAAGAGAGAATAAATGCGTTATATACAATATAGTTATTCCGAAGTATGTTTTACCATTCAAATTTCAATTTCATTCTCCTTAGAGATTTTCTATTACTCAAGCCATACAGAGGGCGTCATTTAGTGTTACATATTAGTTAAATAATTTGATAACAGAATGTAATAGAAATCTACTGCCGGAGATAAATGTAAGATATCCTCAGGGTTGATTACATGCAACTGCGAATAAATCCGAAATGTATAACTTATATTGCAGCTGTTTCCGATTACATTCTAGTCAGGCGTTATTTTACTCTGAAACTAGAGAAGACATTTCAGTCTAAGAGAAGCATCAAAGAGAGAACTATCTGCTCTTTGAGAAGTTCCACTGCATGACGACAGTTACTTGGAAGGCCATGTTTTAAAAAAAAATTCTTGGTTCACTGATTCTCCAAGTAGAAATACGACTTTAAATGATTCCATTACGACCAGATTGGTACGTTCAAATGAAAACGATACGAAATGGTCAGAATTTCAACTTTGCATCAAACATTTGGTCATCTGGTTATCATACGGAGAAACATGTGACACACACATACATACACACAAACACACACACACACACATACATACATACATACATACATACATACATACATACATACATACATACATACATACATACATACATACATACATACATACATACATACATACATACATACATACATACATACATACATACATACATACATACATACATACATACATACACACACACACATACACACATACATACATACATACATACATACATACATACATACATACATACATACATACATACATACATACATACATACATACATACATACATACATAACAGGATAGATTGAAATAACGTTTTACTTGTCCCTTTTTTGACGCGTCCACTTTACCGTCCTTATACTGTCTGAAAAGGATCTATAGATCAAATCTTCAGTTGTTGTAAAATTAAAATACACGTTATACATATAATGCTTTTCAGCTATGTATGATTTAATCAGCAAACATTCTAAGCCCTTGTTTGTCTATCTTGAATGCATATAGATATTTAATGCAAGTAACTTACAAAGTAGTTGCGTTGTAAATGTTTCAATAAATTGTTTGCTTTGGGGCTACATTCGCGCCCCATGTAGTTGATTATGTAGGTACTTTGCCCAGCAAGTATTCGAGTAAACGTCAAATGAAATCTCTGTGAGTTTCATAATATGGCTCTCTGACACATGCTGACCACGGCCTATCTTAGGTAATAACATGGACACATCATTTATTGGCCACGTTCCGGCTGTAGGGCTTTGATCACAGTGCCTAAAATATTTGTGTAGATCCATAGACCACCTTGCGTCGTGTCACAAGGTCTTGAGACCCTACCAAAAAGCAGTATAAGTGGAGTTTTGATAACGTTAAAATCATGTTCACAAAACCTTAACGTTTCTTCTCAGGCTATGAATTGATTCTTTTCATGATATATTAAGCAAATAAAACATTTCTTTTCAGAAATGCCAACAAGGGAAATAGTTTGTACTAGGAATATAATGGCTTAAGTTCAATGAATATCAGACACGATTCAGTCAATTGTCATGTAGTCACAGATCTATCAAATGACCTGATGAATTATGACCATTAAAGCTTCCAGTCTTCTTCTATTGCCAGACTTTCGTTAGTGTATGGTCGAGAAATTGTCTTTCACTGTAAATTATCCAGTGCAAATTAAGGTTGTAAGAGGCCCTTGAGCAATTTCAAAAGGCTTGTATTATTATTATTATTATTATTATTATTATTATTATTATTATTATTATTATTATTATTATTATTATTATTATTATTATTTTTATTATTATTATTATTATTATTATTATTATTATTATTATTATTATTATTATTATTATTATTATTATTATTATTATTATCTATTAAGTGCAAGCAGTGCATGTGAGTGGTAATTTTGATATAAAACAAAAACGTATGGAAACTTTAAAATTAATTTGAAAAAAAATTCTTTGTTAGTTTTAAGATAAATACAATAATATGGGAAATTTTTTGACTAAACATGAGCATAAAAAAGAAATGGTCAATGCTCAATTATAAATTAAATTTTAGATCGACATTTTATTCAGTACAAACATTCCGATCAGACTGGTTCACATTATTATTAAAATCTAACCATATGTACTTGATATAGAACATTTGAATATGAGACGCATGCATGTAACATTGGTTTTTTGTTACGTTGCAATTGTACTTGAATGTGTTGTATTAGGAATCGGCATCAGAGATAGTTTTGAAACTATAATCAGAACATATAACTACGTTATTTGAACAATATCGTGCGCTTTTATGTACATTTGTCACATTGATATAATCTTAACAGATACAAGGGCTAATTTCAAAGTCCTGAATATTGGTGTGCTGTGCAATCAAATTCTTGTTTTTACATCAGTTAATCCACTAAAATGTATGTCCCCATACTCCTTATCCACATTATCAATCTGATTATCCAATGTAAGTCCCCATACTCCTTATCCACATTATCAATCTGATTATCCAATGTAAGTCCCCATACTCCTTATCCACATTATCAATCTGATTATCCAATGTAAGTCCCCATACTCCTTATCCACATTATCAATCTGATTATCCAAGGTAAGTCCCCATACTCCTTATCCACATTATCAATCTGATTATCCAAGGTAAGTCCCCATACTCCTTATCCACATTATCAATCTGATTATCCAAGGTAAGTCCCCATACTCCTTATCCACATTATCAATCTAATTATCCAATGTAAGTCCCCATACTCCTTATCCACATTATCAATCTGATTATCCAAGGTAAGTCCCCATACTCCTTATCCACATTATCAATCTGATTATCCAAGGTAAGTCCCCATACTCCTTATCCACATTATCAATCTGATTATCCAAGGTAAGTCCCCATACTCCTTATCCACATTATCAATCTGATTATCCAAGGTAAGTCCCCATACTCCTTATCCACATTATCAATCTGATTATCCAATTTTTTAAATGCCACTTTATATTTTGTTTTATATAAACTGTAATAATACAATTTCTACCGCCAGATTGACTGCTCCTCGGCAAATCTTTCATAAGAGCATTCAGCCATTTGTTTTAACAAAACCACGGCTGTATGTAAGGTATGGCAAATCGTTTGATGGTGTTCTCATTCATAAAGTATGTCGCGACGACGAATGTACGCGATTGTGCGTTATCAAAGTAGGTGGATTCCTCAGGTACAAGTGTTTAAAAGGGAGATTCGTATGTGTTCCACAACCTTATGGAAACACGTTTGATGCATGCAAATGTCCAGGAAAATTGACAGAGTCAGGCACATGTATTTGGTCGAACGGAGTCTTTTGCATTTAAAAAATGCATGTAAAACGCATAATAATCCGACTACATCGAGCTGATTGTGATCCATGCTTTCAATTGTGACAATCTTATTGAAATGATTATGGTCATTGTTTTCAACAAATGCAAGAAAAATATTGCAAAACTATTCTGGGCTTCAAATGATTTTTCGATATTATTATTGCCTGTGATAATAGAAATGTACTCAGACTCGTGTCTAGCATCTTTATCTTCTTGACATTCACTTCCCACTCACCAATCGCAGAATAAATTCTTTAAGAACGTGAGTCATCTTTCATGGATTTGCGACACTGTAAAAGGATTATTATACATCGAAATAAACATTAGACGGAGGGTACCGAAAGAGCATAATTGTACAGTTTGTTCTTTGTTAAGTAGCAGAATGGTTCTCTGCCTGTGTGTCTAACATCTTTATCTTCTTGACATTAATTCTCACTTACCAATCACATAATAAGGTCTTTAAGAACGTGAGTCATCTTTCATGGATTCGCGACAATCTGTAAAAGAATTAATATACCTCGAAATAAACATTAGACGGAGGGTACCGAATGAGCATGATTTTACAGTTTGTTCTTTGTTGAGTAGCGGATTGGTTGTCCTCCTCCAACATATTACGTCATTGTATTAATCTGTAATATGTCACACTCATATATTCGCACGTTCACCTCAAGATCATTATATAAAACGTCAAAATGCCTATGGATGGCAATAAAGTTTATTGACAGATTAAAAAGTAGAAAAATGTTATAACAAAAGTTATTCAGATAATAGTATATAAAGCATATTAGAACAGGCTTGTATGACTGGAATATTTCAGCCTCCTGACTCGAGGTACTTCATCTATAAATAGCATGTCTTTTTAGAGATATAGTACATTTGTAAAATGCATCACCATCTGATGTCTGTTATGAAATGTTTTAAATATTTTGCCCATCTATAAGCCCTTTAGCCAGACTTTTAATGTATGCGTACAGGAAAGGTTGCGTCTTAAAATAAAATTATTTATTCCGACTTAACCTAACAAGGAAGGAATTTAATTTAATACTTGTAATTAATAACTGATACGTGGAATTACTGGATATCTGAATTATATATAAGATTATGTACAATGGAGTTACGTTTAGTTTCTTTTACTAGGTTCATAATTTTTAAAAGAAAATATCACAATCAGTATTCCAAAATTATGGACAAATTTTAAATAATATCTGTGCATTGTTACTTCACTTTACAGAAACATATTAACACGTAGAATCTGAAGACGGTTTTAGTGGAATAGCGTTAAATAAACGGTCTTATTGTTTTAGAAAAGAAACAAACGTTGAAATATAATTTTGAAAAAGAAAATTACAAAATTACAAAAGTAAATAATTGTTTTGTTCCATGAAAATTTAAAAATCTGTTCACGGGATACATTTATGTCTATTCACAAATATGTTCGAATTATATCGTGGACACTAGCAGTGTATTCACTCTTGTCGTGGTTCACCTGTCTGGAGGTTTGCATGAGGAACGGACTGTGTCTTATACGCGATTGCCACTATAATGCCTCATCTCTGTGATTTATTCTATACCCCTCTAAAGTGATGGTTTGATTTTTAGAAAGTTGCTTGTTTATATGAATATATTAATCTATTTGACTATTATGCGATACGTGCAAATCTATATAATATCTAAAGTCAGCATATGAACGTTTTCATTCGGAAACAGGTGACTTGCGGTGTAACTTTGAATTCTTTATATACCCTGTAATTTGAATATGAATCAGCCAACTACGTTTCCAGATTGTACGAGTTAATATGTTTCAGTAAAATTTGGGATATTAAAGAGTTTTAAAAAGTACGTTTGCAATGCGATCAGTGTAAAGTGAAAATGGGAAAAGATGATAAAAGTTGTTGTAAGAGGGATCAATAAATTGAACAACTTGACAATGGCTGTAATTTTTGCGGTGCAAATGGGGTCTTTATCCGGTACCCAACTGGAATTGGTACCATGATATTTTTGCAACAGTAGGTCAAACATTTTCCATCTCTCTAGCCCTCTATTTGACTTGAATGAGAAATAATAATGATTAATACGTGAGTTTATAAGATCCAAATATTGGATAAATTAACATAATACTCATGAACCTAATACTCATGCAACAAATAAAAATACAAATAAATGACCTTTCACAGTACAATGGCAAAGTGAAGGATTCACAATAATTTCGTGCGATGAAAAGAATGATGTGTTTTACTCATAGTAAAAATGATGTATTCGCTCAAAATAATGAAAAATGACTTATTTTATACAAATAGTAAAATAATGAATTGATTCGACAGATATCATACAAAAATATCTTTACACGTCCAAAACCCTGGGTATAACAAAACACCAAAATTAGCCAACGGCTAAAAGATTACATGCATGGAGTAACACCAAACACTGCCATCAATATTACTCTAGGCTACCAGTCACAATGGACAATCAAGTAGACATAATTATAGATAATCACCGACCACCATTCAATTCCTTGGTCAATCAAGCAATCAGCGCCCAACAATACGGTTAGCAACGCCCGATCAACTACTACTCGACCAGCAACACTGTCCACTCAGCTAATTTCTATGGTTAGCTCAATAGTTGGTACCACGATTTCTACGATCACCATGGAGCACTCTGATCAGCTGAAAATACATCTAACACCGTATGCTATACATGCACGTGAATATACGATAACACGTAATGACGTTATATACTGTAAGTTATACAAATTACATTATCGGTACATTACAAAACAACAGGTTCGAAAATGAACCTACCTGTGTCCGATAAGATTCATATAGTACAAGTTTCTTAATAAAATGAAAATTTATAGTGCTAATATAAGATCTCTTGCTAAGTCACAAACAAGGATAGAAAATATTTGCGTTGCATTTCGAAATAAAAAAGCTACAGTGAAAACATACAAAAGATAAGCGTGATAGTACGTACATATCTTCAACTTGCAATATACATAAGAAATAATATACATAAGAAATTAATAAGTAGTTTGCATTCCTCTACATCGGAAGATGTGCAAGTCCCTAAGTTTTATTGGTGTGGTCCCGAAATTTAAAGGCGTTTTTTGTTTTTCTGTTGTTTTAATATGTGTGTACCATTTGTATTTATAGAATATCGCTTTTATAAATTTGATTTTAAGTTTTATACACCATTTTTATATTCTTTTGTAAGATACTCCTCAACCATGGCTGGTCATGGAGTTTACTTATTTTAAGTGATCATTGCCAGTGCTCAGTATTGTACATGTGTGCTATGTGTGTGCAATTTATGTATGTATGCGATATTCTGTTAATGTTTCAAATAGTTATAGTTATTTAATTAACTCCAGATTCAGTTTATTTCGAGAAATTCAGTTGGACACATTTGTCTTAACCTTATTTCTCTGTCTTGCAGAATCTTTATATTTGAGTGTATGCTGGATATTTGGAAAAATAGT
Source organism: Potamilus streckersoni (assembly GCA_016746295.1). Lineage (NCBI taxonomy): Eukaryota > Metazoa > Mollusca > Bivalvia > Unionida > Unionidae > Potamilus > Potamilus streckersoni. Next base: position 1,578,861 of record JAEAOA010002121.1, read on the forward strand.
TAAGAGAACATAGAATACAATGGATATGATGTGTTATATTTGCGTGCAAGTGTTTATGGTTTCGTAATGTGCTTGTTCGGTTCCCTTTATCGATTCGGTGCAGTACTACCAAACGCTAGTCGCGTAGCTTTGGCCTCGCAGCTTAAAATCTCCTGGGTACACTTCTCAATGATTGTATGTTTTGTTTTTTTTTTTTTGGTTGCATAAAGTGTGAAGATCCCACAGATATACTAATATAAACAAAAAATTCAATTCAAAGCAATATCTAAATCTGTTCTTATCATCATTTTTTGTTTGTTTTTATAGTCAATTATTTCTTTGTAAATTATTGTTATTAATTTTATCAGTATGTAAAAGTTGCTTATGATTTAAATTTATTATTTTAGTTCTTAGTATCTGTCTTTCCTGTTTAGTCTTGGTATAAAATTTACAATGTGTTTTTTTAGTCTATAAATTTTCCACATAACCTACATTTAGATATATAAGAAGTTGGGTGCCTTTTAAAGGCTAACTCTACACTAGTACTGTTACCCATACGTCGTGCAAGGACAGGAACAGCCTATATTGTATCGCAGCCGATCTATACCTGCCCAGTTGTTCCCAATAGTCGTCTGGTCTGGCTGAAAGTGTTTGAAATCTATTTTTGTTATCACTTAATGTTGCATTTTAAGAAAGTAACATGACTATCATTGTTTAAATCCCGAATGTTTTGGTTATCTCTATATATGTATACATTTATCCTTTATTCTCCTGTATGTTCCTGGTCGTTCTAAGAGCTTACTCAGTTTATTGTTTTTGTATATTTCGTTATTAAATCTACTTATATATACCAAATTATAAATAGGTATAGCCTCCCACGGATATTTTGTATTATTGTCTATTTGTTTAAATTTACTTAAAATTAATGATTTTTGTTTTATACTAAGGTTTGACAGGGCTAATCACCCTCTATCTTTAGGTCTGCATATATATGTCTTTTCTTAAAATAAGGTATGGTATTAATACAAATATAGCTCAATATTTTTCTTTCAATCGTTCCTATCATTGCTCCAGTTAAGTGAACAGAGTTAATTACATAATTGAATTTGCTTTATAAGTGGGTTATAGCCACCTGCGTTCGGTCTCTGAGGTTGTCTAATCTTTTATTTTTCCAAGTTTCAATCTGAGAATCTTTTTTAACTAACTTAAAGTAGTTTTTGTAAGTATAGTTCGTCCCTAAAATAATGCCTAATTCTTTTACATGCTCTTTAATTAGATTTGGTTAAGCCCAGAGTGATGTCCTTTTTAGTTGCCTTTTAGTAAAATTTCTGTTTTATTATGATTTGTAGCAGAACCCGAGACAAATTTTATGAATTCGTCCTGTAGCTGTATACATGAGTATTCATCTCTGGTTAGACTAGAGCAGTCATCTGCATGAAATACAGTTTTGAATTCATATTTGTATTCCTTGAATATTAATATTATTCTTAATATTTATGTTCAAGGATTATTTGGCTATTATATATATATATATATATATATATATATATATATATATATATATATATATATATATATATATATATATATATATATATATATTAGCATAGATAAGAGACAATGGCATCCCTGCCTACTGAACATTGTATTTTATTTTTCCGTTAGTACCCCATTCACTGTTACTCTTGAAAATTTTTTATTGTACATCGTTTTTATATATCCACATTTTTTAAAGATTTTAAAAATAAAGTCATGATATATCGATCGAAAGATTTTCCTGATCGAACAAGATCGTTACTCATTTCAGTCCTTTACTTTTCAAAAATTATATTATAGATGCAATTGACAGGGCATTATTTGAAAGTTTTCTTCCCTTCCCTTCAAACTTTTGATTTACAATTATTTTTCTATTTATCCTCTTTTTATTCTACTTATTGTTTTAGTCAGAATTTCGTAATCTATATTTAACAGTGTAATTGGTCTCCAGTTTTTTTTTTAAAATGTCTTCTCTGTCTCTTTTTCCCTTGTATATGAAAGTAATAAAACCTCTCTTAGGCATTTTCCCCTTTAGTAAAATATTGTTAAATAATAGTTCCAGAATATCTACTAGTTTATTGTTTGAATTTAATATAGAAATCAGATTTAATTCCATCTTCTCCCTGTGATTCTCTCTTTTTAAACTTTTTAATGCATTTATTAATTCACTACCTGTAATAAAATGTTCACACTTTTATTTTTCTTTAGATGATATTTGATTATATTTAGTTTGTTGTAGGTATTTATCTCTATTTCCCTTTCAATATGTTGAGCTTTATATATTGTATCATAGTAAGTTTTAATTTCTTGTTGTATTTCTTTTTATTTGTACTGATTTATTATTGACTCGGATTTAATTTTTATGTTTTCCCCGCCTTTATTTACATTTTTTATATAGACCCTTCCCATTCTTATATAAATTTTCAATTTTCCCTGCACTTGTACTTTTTCTTTTTCAATATTGTTCCATTGTCTAAAATTTTCCTTATTTACGGTATTTGAATTATTTTTACTTTAACTTTCAATGTATTTTTTTTTATCCAATTTTTCTGAAATTTCTTTTATTTTGGTATAATATTTTGTAAGTCTTTTTACATGTATTTCTTGTTTTTGTTGTTCCCGTTCTTGCAATATATATCCATTGTTTTTATTATACTTCTCAAGGTGAGAATGCGCACGATTTACATATTCGGTGTCCATCATGCGAGTATTATTCATCTTCCATAATCCCTACCCCCACATGCATTTATTTTTATTTCCACTACGATTTTTATGGCTTTATGGCTTTTTGATAATTAATAACAGTCGAAACTTTTGCTTCGTTTATATGGTTTTCAGATATGTAAAGTGTTTTTTCTCTCTCCTTCAACTTTTTATTTCTTTTATTAATTCTGTTAGCTCAGTTTCTGTTTCTTGTTTTCTTGAGGTATTTTCTGGTTCCCTTGGTGTATGTTCTCTAGATGTTGAGGCAGACCTTTTCCTCTTAAGTGAGGAAGAGGGGTTTGACATCTCAGTCTAGGGTTTCTTCCTTTTCTTCATTTGCTTGAACTGTTGTTAAGTTCAAGGTTTTTTCTTTTGTCTTTGAGGTCTGACGCTCTTGTTTCTTTAATTGGTTTTTCTTCATTAAAATTCGGTTCTTCTAGAACTAAGTATGGTGTCCACTTTTTTAATCTCTCTCTCTCTCTCTCTCTCTCTCTCTCTCTCTCTCTCTCTCTCTCTCTCTCTCTCTCTGTCTCTCTCTCTCTCTCTCTGGCTTTTGCTCTTTTCTTTTCCGCCAAACTCGTTTTACTAGCATCTTCCCATTTTCAGCTTGTTTTGCGTTACTTTTTGCACTTATGTTTTGATCGTCAATATTGTAAACATGCTTATTCAGATTGGATTTTTCTAGTCTCCCCTGTCGTGTGTTGTGAAATCGATCTCTTCATTAGGGTCGGGGATTTCACTCATTACTTTGGCGTTGTTGTCTTCTGTTGTATTCCTTTTTGATGCTGAAGCTTAAGAGTCAAGTTCCTTTGTCTCTTGGCCTTGGTTCATCAGATTTGGGAATTCTCTTTGCAAATGCCTCATGTTCCCACATATTCTATGTGTTGGCGTCCTCTGTAACATACCCTGATGGGGAAAACCCAGCACATAAAAATAAAAAGGGTGGAATGTTCTCCGTATTTGTCTCAGATTGATTATCTTCACTCCCGTGTTTATTACTGGAAAGCTCCAGAATGTTGTCATTTAAGCTCTTATGGTTTTGACTGCAAATGTCTTCTCTATTTTGGCGATTCATTCGTTCAATGGTATCTCCAGTGGTAATCCAGTACAATGCATTTCTATAGTTTTTTCTTCTAGACTTTTTATTAGAGGCATTGGAGAGTAAATTCACACTCATTTCCCTTTTATTTCTATTGTTTGTTTCTGTACTAGGGCGTATACCCTTTAGCAAACATGACGTATACGCCCCTCTCTCCTTTTTGTAGGCCCTGTATGATTTCCGTTTTAGTACCCCTTGAAAATAAATACTGCAGTATCTCTGCTGTTTTTGGACTCTCCTTCTCTGAAAGCAAGACAGATTTAATACCACTTAACAACAGAGATTTTGCTTCTTGGGCACTCTTGGATGTATCTTATAGATTTGTGCCTGCTGATCACGAAAATCACGTTCAAATTAACATATCACGTACCGTTGTTTTTTAAAACTTAATTTGTTTGCAATTTCTTGTCATATTTTAAGTCCATATATTTTGTTCACGTTATACGATACCTTTTGTAGCTCAAGCATGTCCAGTCATGTACTCAGGGCAGCTTACGTAACTTTTGTGGAACTGGTACAACTTGGGCATACCCGGACATGCCTAGGCTAGATAGATGCTGCATGAAAAGGCTATAAAAGCAGCGCGCATATGCAGATGATAGTCTACATATTACTTTGATATCAGTTTTTATGTATTTTATTGCGACTGTTTCAAATCATAGCATTCTCTAATGTACGTTATGTTAGAATTAAGCCAGTTATAGACTTAGGACGATTGGCGACAGCAGAAATGTCTCATCAATGTCGCAACAGCCGTGATACATTCTGCTACATTTGTGGACAGAACACGCTTAATCCTCAAAGACGAACAATGGCTCGACTTGTTAAGAAAGCATATGAACTCTACTTTGATTGTAAGATTGATGATCAAGACAAGGCCTGGGCTCCCCACATTTGTTGTGCAAGATGTGCTGTTGATCTTAGATCTTGCTCAGAGGTACTCGGAAGGCAATGGCGTGTGCTGTCCCGATGATATGTTGAGAGCAGAAGGATCACGTGACAGACTGTTACTTTTGTCTAACTAATGCTTCTGGTTTTTCTTCTACAAATAAGAAATCAGTTGAATGCCCAATTCTGCCTTCAACCATAAGACCAGTGCTACATGACGAGAGTCTTCCGATACCAGAGCCACCAGTAAAATAGAGCTTAGATGAAACAGATGAAGATGATCCAATGCACCACCTAAGCACGGACAGTGACATTGACTCGGATTTTGAACGACACATGTCTGGTGAACTTCATCTAATAACACAGTCCGAATTAAACGATCTGATGAGGGACTTCGATTTCTCAAAATAAAAGCAAAACTACTGGGTTCAAGACTGCAAGGATGGTGTTTGCTATCAAGATACAAAACTTTCTATTTTTCGAAGCCGAGAAGATAATTTAACAAAGCTTTGTATACAGGCTGCCAACCTGTTTTCTGTACTGACATTGAAGGGTTGTTCACATCTTTGAGTTGCGAGTATGACCAACAAGAATGGCGTCTCTTTATTGATTCATCAGTGTTAAACATCAAGGCTGTCTTGTTACATAATGGCAATGTCCACCCTTCAATACATGTTTGCAAAGGTACACACATGAAGGAAACATATGAAAACATGGAACTGTTGTTGAAGCACATCCAGTACACTCAGTACAACAGGAACATCTGTGGAGATCTAAAGGTAGTGGCTCTGCTACTTGGAATACAGCTCGGATATACCAAGCAATGTTGTTACATTTACGAATGGGACAGCCATGATAAAGCGTCACATTACATTAAGAAGGACTGCCGACTCCGTAAGAATTTGGTTCCAGGACAGAAAAATGTGGCACATGAACCACTTGTTGATCCGCTAAAGATATTTTGCTTCACATAAAACTGGGATTAATGAAAAATTTCATGAAAGCGATAAACAAGGCAGGTGAAAGTTTTCGTTATTTGAAACAAATGTTTCAAAGAATAATTGATGCCAAGATTAAAGAAGGCATTTTCATTGGGCCACAGATCAGATACGTCATCAATGTCAAGCGGTTCGAAGATCTGTTAGTGTGACGCAGAGAAAATTGCATTGGAAATCATTCAAGGATGTCGTTGAGAATTTTCTTGGCAACCACAGAGCACCAAACTACATTAAGCTGATTGACAAATTACTTATAGCATACAAAACCATGAAGTGCAACGTGTCAATGAAGATTCGTTTCCTGCATTCACACTTGGACTTCTTCCCCACAAATCTTGGAGAAGTCATTGACGAACATGGTGAAATGTTTCACTGGGACATTGCCACAATGGAAAAGCGGTATCAGGGCAACTGGAATCCATCAATGCCAGCTGACTAATGTTGGACACTGCAACGAGATGGACTGGACCCTGAGTACAAACGAAAATCAGGAGCAAAACACTTTTAGCCCCATTAAACTTATTCAGCGTGTCAGAAACTTTATTCGATTAAACATATTGTAGTCAATGAAACTTAATTTTATGTTTCTTAAAATTCTTACTTGATACAGTCAATCTGAAACTATATTTGTGTTCATTTACAAAAAGGCTATCATAATCACCAAAAACTTTTCAGGAAGCAAAACTTTCTTTTGTAAAAATGTATTGTCCAGTGTACTTGGCAACCTTGTACTCTATATGCCACTAATAATCTTCCTTGTTCATTTTGCTAGATTTGTGTTGTGAAATTGTTTTTCAGTTTCCCTCCATGTTTAAAGCTATTTTTGAGTGCTTCCATTTGAGTTGAACAACTGCCCAATATTTTTCAAATATAATAGTATTTTAGATAACAAATTGAAATTTCCCAATGTAAATAAGGTCCAAATATACAACACAAGTAAATAGATTATATGACTAATGTCTACCTGTGAGATCTTTACGAATATTATCCAAAGTATCCAAATGAATACACATGTATCCACCAAGCAATATTGAGGTTGAAATACTTTACAAGTCAAGTCCCTAAGTATACTGCTTACTGTCTAGACATTCCGTAATGTGAAGATATCACTCTACGGTAAGGCATTTACACACAGACGATGTAGCCGTGCTAGATGGCAATTTGTTTTTCCCTCGAGAGAACTTCGTACGTGCAGCGGCAATGAACCGAACTCACTATTTTGAAATTGTACAATATATATCAATCACCCTTAGCCATCGTTGATCACAAGAAACGAAATCCGATTACATGTATTTCATATATAATGGGATTTATACAATTCTGTCCAAGAGATTTGGCTTTTCGGTGTGCAACGTATGGTATTTGGGCCTAAAGACAACATCATATGCTATTTTAACTGGATTAGATAATAGCGTGGTAGTTTATAGAACAGTAGATTTAGTTCTGCAATAACGTACATGGTTAATTTGTTTTATCATAGTGACTTCCTGAAGGTAGAATTCTAAATCCTTCCAATGTATATGTTCCTGATTGTGCAAATAATCAAGCGAAAGAAAAAAAACTTTCCTAAGAATGCTTAAACTATACCTGACCAAGAAATTCTGCAAATCCTTCATTGACACAGTCACAAATAAAACCAATTGAAAACCCAATAATGTTTTCTTTCCCCAATGGTAACAATATGCAGAATGTGTGATTGTAATACTTTATTTTATTGCAAACTATATATAGAAGGAATTATGTTATTAATGTTGTTCCCGAAACGATATGAACAATGAATTAATATATTTATATTACTCCAGATAATATGTAAAATGCATACTTGTAATGATAGTAGTCTGGAACCAACATGTAGAATGCATGATTGTATTAATATATGTATGCAATCAATATGTAGAATGCATATTTGTATCAATATATGCCTAGAAACATTATGTAGAATGCATACCTGTATTAATATCTGTCTGGAAACAATATGTAGAATGCATGCTTGTATTAATATCTGTCTAACAATATGTAGAATGCATTCTTGTATTAAAATATATCTGAAAACAATATGCAGAATGCATACTTGTATTAATATTAGCCTGGCCTCTGTGTGTGTATGTATGTGCGTGTGTGTATGTGTGTGTGTGTGTGTGTGTGAGAGAGAGAGAAATTGTTAACGTATCTTAAAAAAAAAACATTTCAGTCATATAGCTGCGCTGTTTACAGTGTGGCAGTTTAAAGTGATGTCTAGCTCTGGGACATCATGACCCAGGCATGTAGCATCATGTCCCACTCAGCCACATTATCCTGACACCAGGCCGGTCAGTCCTAACACTAACCTGCTAATGCTAAGCACCTAAAAAAGGCACCTGTTACTATCATTTTTATAAGTTTTTGATATGACTCGGTCGGGGTTTCGAACCGGTTACCTTCCGCATCCGAGGTGGACGCTCTAATTACTAGGCCACCGGAGCGTTTAATGTTAGTCTGGAAACAATATGTAGAATGAATGCTTGTATAAATATTATCAGAAAACAAGTTGTAAAATGCATGAGTGTAATAATATGTAGAAAGTATAAGTGTAATAATATTAGATTGAAAACAATATAAAAAATATATAACTGTACTAATATTAGATCATAAAATTATGAGAATGTATGATTGCATTTATGTCATTCCGAAAGCAATATGTAGAATATATCATTGCATTTATATCCTTCTGAAAGTAAAATATAGAATGTATGAATGCATTTATAATATTTCGGAAGTAATATGTAGAATATATGACTGCATTTATATCATTCAAGAAATAATATGTAGAAAGCATTATTACATTTATATCATTCCGGAAGTAATATGTAGAATATATAATTACATTTATATCATTCCGGAAGTAATATGTAAAATATATGATTGCATTCATATTAGCCCATATTTATGTTATGTTGGAACAATATATCGATCGATAGATTTGTATGATTCTTTTAAAGTATAATGATGTCAAGTGATTATGATTTTAAACGTAGCTTTAACAATTTTTCAGTCATATCGCTACCATGTCTGCATTGTGGCATTTTTATAGTGATGTCTAGCACTGGGGCATCATACCGTAGACATGTAGCATGATGTCCCACCAATCACAAAGACACCAGGCCGACCAGTCCTAACACTAACTCTTAATGCTAAGCCCCAAGCGAGGCGGCTGATAGTGCCATTTTTGTAAGTCTTTGTATGACTTAACCGGGGATCAAACCCACGACCTCTCGCATCCGAGGTGGACCTTCTAACCACTAGGCCACCGAAGCGGTTATTAATGTACAATTATATGCAGGACATGATGTAAAGTAAAATCCGGCTCCAAACAAATACATAAATACAGAGATGGCTTCGTGTTTATCAAAAAGCAACTTAAAGTGTTTCACAAACTGCAGTTCTTGCACCCAAGTGGCAAACTAAAGTGTTTCACGAATTGTTATTCCGTTTTAAGAAGTTGTGGGGCCCTAGGCACAAACTCTAACCTTGAAAGTTACCAGAATTTCGCTTCAGTCTGTCAGTCTTAAATGTAGAGTACTGCAATTCATTTCCATGTGCAAATGTGTCATTTTGTTAAATTTTTAACATAGTACTAAAGTGCTAAAACAACCGATACCGAAAAGTTGTTTTTGGGCCACCGTAGTGCCCCTTATGCACGTGCCTCGCGTGTCTATGCCTTAAAACGGTACTGACGAATTGCTAAGTACAATATGTGCACCTAACAACAACGATATGTTTCACGAAATTTAAACAATGTACAGTATGAAATATAAACAAGAAAACAGAGGACGAAGTTTCTTTGTTGCATCCTTGTTATGCTCGATCCAGTGTGTATTTTACATTTATTTGACACAGTGATGCTAAGAGTATAGTAACCATATGTTATTTCATTGTTGATTAATTTCAGCTTTAGGAATTCAATCGGCAATATTCGTATTCATCGGTTTGGAAAAGGGTATGCATTGATTCCCCCTACGAATAAGTGAAAATGTTGAGAATACATCTTATAATTGAGACTTACTCAAGATAATAGATATCATAACTATGACCGATGCTGTATGTCCCTGATCCGACAATGTGTAATGGCTATTTAAAAACGTCACGAATTAAAATATCGACGATCGAAATATAATTTTTTAAGTACGTATAAATTAACCTTTCAAATACAAAATATCGATGCGACAAGATGCGCTAAAAACCTGCATCTGTCAATATTAAGAATTCAACAACAGATATATATATATATATATATATATATATATATATATATATATATATATATATATATATATATATATATATAGAGAGAGAGAGAGAGAGAGAGAGAGAGACAGACAGACAGAGACAGACAGACAGACAGAGAACTGAGATTTCCTTCAATGCCTATGGCTTAAATTCCCTTAATCATTTTAATAAGAGACATCCACTATGAGACCAATTACATTTTTCCTGTCATGAAGCAAATTGTAACATTCTTGTGATGAATCTGTATTTCAAATTAATACATAGGTGGCGTTGTAGTCAAAAATTGATAAATGGTTGGCTCTGTATACAAATTAATAAATGGTTGGCTTTGTATTCAAAATTAATAAATGGTTGGCTTTGTATTAAAAAATAATATATGATTGGCTTTGTATTCAAAATTAAATGTTTGGCTCTGTATTCAGAATTAATAAATTGTTTATTCTGTAATTAATAAATGGTTAGCGTTGTATTCAAAATATATATATGGTTAACTTTGTATTCAAATTAATTAATAGTTGGATATGTATTCAAATTAATAAATAATTAGCTGTGTAATTAATAAATAGTTGGCTTTTAATTCAAACTTAATATATTCTTGGCTGTGCATTAATATTTTCGTGGAAGCACAGAGTGATCAATAGTTGCTTTTCGTTTATTTTGAAGGAAGAAAATCAATACGAACTTCAATTTTCTTTCCAATTTTCAATGTATGAAGAGTTTTGCCTGGGGACAATTATGAGCCAATTATTTACCAAGTTTAGGAAAACTATGACATCTCCTATTTCAAGCGAATACGTGAGAAATCTAATTGCAGCGAGCAAAGCAGAAATTGAACCGGTATGCAAGAACTGCATAATATCAAAAAGTTCACGAGTAGTTAATGGGCACTTTAGCGACAATGTTATAATAGTGGGTCCGCACATTGACGATAAAGGGAATTTAACATGGGAATTTCAACATTGGTGGGTCTATAGAGCGACAAGGAGAATTGAACATAGGGATGTATAGCGTCAATGGATTGGGCCTGTTTAGCGACAAGGGGAATTGAACATGGGTGACGTCACTGTACTGGATATTGGCAACAATGTTGCAAGTGGCTGACCTCAATTGGGCGTAACAGTGTGGTGTGGCAAGGCTATGACCTGAATAAGCTTTACTCTAGGTACAATAGAGATATTGCCATAGAGACGTGGTTAGAGGCAAGGTTAAAGACAGGGTTAGACACATAAAGACATACACATATGACACAAACATAGATTTATGAACATAAATCTATCACACAAAATGTCGACTAAAACCGTTTTCAGGCAAGAGAGAATAGAGATCTTTCCAAGACATATGAGCCCCTGAAAGGGGCCGTTTAGTTTTCGTTTACTTTCTCGTATCCCTCTTTCGTCTCCACCAGCACCTCATTATCATCATCATCATCATCATCATCATCATCATCATCATCATCATCATCATCATCATCATCATCATCATCATCATCATTTTCTTCTTCTTCTTCTTCTTCTTCTTCTTCTTCTTCTTCTTCTTCTTCTTCTTCTTCTTCTTCTTCTTCTTCTTCTTCTTCTTCTATCTATCTATCTATCTATTCATAGTCACAACTTGTGGAATTTCCTTTTGTAAAATGCTGTATCTATTTATAGCTTCAGCTTTTAGAAATTTTTTTCTTGAGAAACCTAGTATCTTTTTTTCTCTTGTGGTAAAATCCTATGGAAACAAACTAGTTTCTATAACTTCAACATGTTGAAATTTTTATGGAAACACCTATTATCTAATTTTGTACTAAACTTGTAGGAAAGTCTTATGGACAAGCTTAGTATCTATTTTTTGATTATTATTTACGGTAAATCTTATATAAAACCCACTATATATTTATATTCTCGTCTTGTAGGAAAGTTTTATGAAAAAAACCCCAATATCTATTTATGGCTTCAACGTGTGGAAACTCATATGGAAAAATCCAACGTCAATGTTTATCGTCTCAAAATTTCTAATTTCAATTACGTCCCTGTACTGAAAGCTAGGAGAATAACGGCAACAGTATTGCAAGTAGCTGACCTGAATATTTTCTACTGTATGTAGCTGGGTAGGTGAAATGAATTCGATAGAGACAAAAGGGATTTGAATAGGAAAAAACAAAAAACAATACACATGAACACATACACATACTCGAAACGTTATGTGTTACCTTAGACTGTAAACGAAGATGAAATTTCACAAAATAGAATATCCTTACACCACAACAAATACTATCTATCACATTAATTATACCATTAAACACCAAACACACTATCCCAAAATTATTTTTGTCAGAATATAAAAGTGGAAGATGAAATCCTACAAAAAGGTTATCCCTTACACCACAAATATATTATCCACCACACCACTATGTTATCCAACATAACATACTCACTGTTCAAAATGCCTTGTGTTCCCTTACAAAGTAAGAGAATGAGATGAAATCTCACAAAATATTTGTCCCTTACACCATAAAAATGCTATCTATTGCACCCACTATACACTCCTTTATATCATACTCACTATCCAAACGCCCTGTGCTCGTTTAAAACGTAACAGATCTAGATAAAATCTTGCAAATAGACTCTCATACACTACCGAACATACTATACGTTATAAGGCGAGTGTTTATTTACAATCACTTTACTTGCAGGAAATTCTATGGAAAATCCCAGTATATTTTTAAAGCCTCCCCTTGTGTAGCGATCTGTTTAAAACCCTAGTATATATTTAGAGCTACAAAAGTTCTATCTTCACCGACGTCACTATACTGACACTGGGAAAAAATCAAGAGTGTTGCAAGTGGATGACCTGAATAAGCGCTACTGTAGGTAGGTAGATAAAATGAATTTGACAGGGAAAACGGATTTTTATAGGGACGAACAAAGACCGATACACACATATTCCAAATGTCCTGTGTTAGCTTAGGATCCAAACTAATAAGATGAAATTTCACAAAATAGACTATCCCTTACACCAAAAAATATACTATACATTACAATAACAATACCATCCGTTGTATTATAATCACTACTCAAATGCTCTCTCTGAGCTCAAAATGTAAGAGAAGGAGATAAAACCTTAAAAATTATACTGTCCCTTACATTGCAAAGAAATAATATTCATCCCACCATCTACAGCTTCCATCACCTCACACACGAGTCGAACTGTTAGTTCAAATCTATGTCAGTAATTCCGACATGAGTGAGCCTGAATCAATGTTCTCCACTTCTAGCTCAAAACCATGAGAGTCGTGATTCAGCCAGAATTAGTTTCGTTCGTTCCCTAAAACTTTTGTCACATTTGAGAAACGCAAAAACGCACTTACAGAAAATTGCAACTATAGGCTTACATCTATACGGTGAAATGTAAAGAGTTCAAGTGGTGTGTTAAACCGCCAAATGAAAGATTGTAATCAAGATGACACCTTTTCAAGGAGAAAGCAGACACCAAACGACAATAGCTATTTGTGACACACAATACTTTCCAGATGTGTTAGTAGACGTTTGTGATAGCGATCTTGAAGACGTTATGATTATCTCATATTAAATACCACCTTCAGCCACTACAGAGAGAGAGAGAGAGAGAGAGAGAGAGAGAGAGAGAGAGAGAGAGAGAGAGAGAGAGAGAGAGAGAGAGAGAGAGAGAGAGAGAGAGAGAGAGAGAGAGAGAGAGAGAGAGAAACGCCAACAAGAAAGACATTTGTTTGGTGCCTCATGAAGATTATGCTTTACAACCTAGTAGCCCAAAAGTGACTTGCAGAAAAAATTGAGAATTATACAACTACAATGAGAATTTAAACGGTTTAAGTCAATGGTTATTACGTCTTTGTGTGTAATGTTCATATTAAAATTTAGTACAAATAAAAGCTAACACACAAGCACACACACGCGGCAACACACACGCGCGCACTAACGCACGGACGAAAGAATGGAAAAAAGACGGTGAGATTTTAAATGGTATAATTAATATGATGGATAGTATTTTATTGATGTAAGGGAGAGTACATTTTGTGAAATTTCAATCTTGTTCGTTTACATTCTAAGCTAATACATAACATTTGGAGTGTGTGCGTGTGTGTATTAGTCTTTGTTGGTCCCTACAAAACTCCCTTTGTCGTTATCAAATTCATGTCAACTACCTACATACAGTAGTGCGTATTCAGGTCAGCCACATGAAAGCTAGAAATTCTGAGGCTATAAATATAGACCTGGGTTGTCCATAGAACTTCCCACACGTTGTAGCTATAAATAGATACTAGGTTTCAAGCAGGATCGTCACACAAATTGCCATATTTTCCCTAGAATTGCGTGCATTCGGGTCAGCCCCTTGCCACACTGTTTCGTCCAAGTGAGTTCAGCCACTTGCAACATTGTTGCCAGTGTTCCGTACCGTGAGGTCACACATGTTCAATTCCCCTTGTCGCTAGACAGTCACATTCCCGTGTCACTATAATCCCTATGTCAAATTTCCTCTATGTAGAATCAAAGCTATATTATTAAATACCATTTATCATTCATTAATTTGTTTAACCTTGCATTACTTTGTGGTTGTTGGCAGTAGTCTCTTGATTATCGTGTTTTCTTAAGTCTTCGACTGCTACAATCCTCCTTGAACTTTCTATTATTATGTCATACTGCAAGATGTCATATTAACAAAGTTCAGGGCATAACGAAGATAATCTTTAAAAACAAAAATCTATAGTATTCATGGATCATGGTCTTGGTGCATTTAAATCAACCAAAACGGTCACATAACATGCAGGTCACAGTGACATAGATTTGATTGTTGATTTCATGAGTGTTGTATTCAGATTAACAAAGTGTAACATTTGTCTTCCTGGCAGGTCTCCAACTGTAAGTTAACTTTGTTCATTAAAAACTGTGTGAAGATTTTATTTGCATGTCTAAATCACAGTAAGGGAATATTGCTGTCGTTTATATGCATTGATGGCAACAATCTTTAATGACACTATTGACTTTGTTGCATACATGTTCAAACCCTAGCATGTCATCTTGGGAAATTTACAAAAATAGTTTTAGTATTGGCATGGAATGATGTAAATATATGGGGTGGGGTGGGAGTGGGGTGAGGGTGGGGGTGCGTTTAACCGCTAAATACACATCAAAATGAAAGTAGATAGCAGCGACATATATTGCTAAATACTTCTATTGCTTCTTGAATCATTCTAGGCCACATAGAAGAGAGTTGCTTAAAGTTACCTGCTATTCTTAGACTAAAGTCGTTTGTGTTGACAGGTTCACCCGAAAATATAAGTTAGGAAAAAGTATTCTTAATAGTAGACTTCGCTTATGTGATTGTATTTTGTTTCTAAACATATTAATAAATAGCATTAATCAACAAAAGTAAATTTTTAAAAATATATCATATATGCAAGTTTCAAGTTCAAGTTTTAAAAGTTCAGAAATAAATTTATCCCAGCCTTTAGAAACAACACCTTCACATCAGACAACTATACATGTGAAATTATTTTAATTCAATCTTCCCAATTATTTCTCTCTTCACCACCCTCCATAACTTAACCACTGTAAAATATCCACTTAAAAATTATTCAAAGATTTACATCTTTTTTAAATATTAGCAGTATTATTATTATCAGTATAGTGATGAATTTGCCAAGACAGCTTTAAATCAGTGAATGGAAAAGACACTTAAATCCCCAGTCAGAAGCTATCATCGATTAAATTCCTTAACAAGAACAAAGCGTGCTTCCGTTGTCTCCTCATAACCTAATCTGTGTGCTCGGATGAATGGTCGAAGTAACCGATGTCTCAGAAGAAACCGAGATCAGTCTTTTCTTAATATATTGACAACGGTCGATTTCAGCAGTAAATCTGGAAATCAAACTTCTGATAAAGAGTTTAAAGGTATGATTTTTGTCATCGGCCGCCTTTAAAAAATAGAAATGTTTCATTGATAGACAAATGGACGTACATTCATGAGAGGGAATTGAAGCGCTAACAGCGGTAAGAAGCAACATTTTGTTCAGGTAATATAACGTTTTCCACATGTTATTACTTATACTAGAATGTTATGGTTTGTAGTTGGCGGTTGAATACGTCCAAAAATAAACACAATATGATGATTTTGAATAATCAATGTACTGAAATTACAAAAGCTTTTGTTTTAAAATGCTAATTCTTAGCGATTTGTAACATTCGTCTCTTTATTATATCAAAATAATCAATTATTACAAGTTATAACATAATTAAAAGCGATGACAGTTACTTGTAAGGCAGATAGATCAAAATTAACAAATGAGATGTTAATCCTTATTTAACTAATATTAAGTTGGATACAGCAAATGTACTAACTTATTTATGGCTATGGTATAAAAGTTTCTTGTGACAAATAGACTAAGTATACTCTACATGTTTTAAAACAATTCAGCTACTGATGTCCGGTAATGGTTTTAAGATTTGCAAAGATTATTATTATACATAACTATAACATTTGTAAGTTTAAGTTTTAAAGAAAAAAGTCAATAAGTATCTCAATGACGACTTTTCAAAGGGGTAAGCGAAGGCAATTGTCCTCAAAAAAGATGCATTGTGGAAGTTTCTATATCTTGAATCGTACAAATACCAGCAAATTATCCTGTTTATGCGTTTCTGATTTCATTTGAGTAATTTAGAAAACGAATTGACTTTTATTTACGATATCTAAATCATATTTAAATATTGATTATAGACTTTCTTTTTAATAACCATGAATACTTTTTGTGTGTTCCAATGACATTAAATTAGGTTAGGTAAAGAAGGAATCAATACATTTTCTCTTTATTGTTGTCTCTAACATGCATGTCAAAATATATTGACATTTGTATTAAGGACACGTTATAATCTCTAATGGCTTTAGAAATAAATACTTATTTTTTATTTACTTTTATCAAATTAATTTTTCTGTTAATTCCATTTATATCTCGCAATTCTAATTCACATAAACACATGCTAATACATCTGTATCGCAGCCTTAATATACACAAAATACTACTGTAACGTCTCGTGTACTATTCACAACCAAAACTGTGAGAATATTGATTCGACACGGAATTTGTCCGAACTATCATTAAAGCAGAGAGGCATGGTTGATGCAATTTATAAAGACAAAATATAAAGACGGTCTCTTTGAAAAAATATGAATTAATATAACACAGTAAACAAGTATATAGTAAAACAGCTGATTTAATATTATTTCTTGTATAAAAAGGACGTTGATAATTCCATAAATTGTTTTTAGTATTCCCAATGTGATGTTATCTCAAGCTCTTTATTCATTCCTGAGCGAGCTAGGGCAAAAAGGTCATGTGAATAGCTGCATGAGCCTACCCATAGCACAACGAATGAATCAACATGATTTTGAACTTCCTTGCAATTATGAAATACAGCTGAGCATGCATTTCATTTTCATCGCAACAACCATTTTAAGTCTTATCTGTACAAATGCGCTCAGACACTAAAAGCAGTACTCTGAAATAAAAGTGATTATATTTTTTCTAAGAATTGTTGTTGTTCTGGGGTTATTTTCCTTATTGGTTAAATGGTTTCTTTCTTTCAGTTTAAATAACAACTCTTTTTTTGAAAAAATGAGGGATTAAACTCGGTTGCCATTGAAATATCGTCTAGTCTCTATAGTTATCATTTTAAAATAAAATAATTGTAATGAAAATCAATGAATCAAGACGTGTGCTGTTCGGGAAAATCAGTGTTAGTTGAAAGTCTGAAAACAAGCGTAATAAAATATAGGAAATTAAAAACCTTTACATGGGCAGATATAACACCCAAAGCTTTAGATTTTCTAGAAGCAAAATATATAATTTCTGTAACTGGCTTTTCTTGGGTTGGATATTCATTTTGTTTAGCCATGTCCTTCGACTTGACCAACATATCTTTATTCTGCCCTGGCTATTAAGTTTGTTCTTTCTGTAAATAAATGTATAAAATTAAAACCCAACGTAAATTTGTGAAACAAGAATCACGAACAAACGTCTTAATATGGAAATCTACACGAATCTCCATAACCTAGACAACTACTAAAATTCTAGATCCCATTGCTTTCAAGTCTTCACTGAGTTATCTTGAGACTAAATTAAAATTAAAAATGTTTTAGGGCTATTTTTTGGTTTCCTGAGTTAATTGTATTAAAAGATGGAAAATGTTGGACCAACAAAAAATAATCCTAATTTGAAGGATATTTTGATTTACTAAAGTTCGACCCGAAAATGTTTTCTCTTTATATCGTCTGCATCAAAAGCAAATCAACTGGCAAATAAAATAAAGTATATTGAAAACAATCGTGGAATTATTTTGATGATTTCAATGTCATGTCAAATTGAAAAGTCATATTTCAGGAAATGACAAATATTTAAACATTATTTATAATTAATTTGTATTTTGAAATAAATAAAAATATTCCAAGATTCCAGCGAAGAAATGTTCAGAAATAGTACATTACTCAAGATGAAGCAGTTAAAATTAAGTCTTCTGGGCGCCGCTTTGGCGCAGTGATTTGCATGTCGCACTCATAATAAACAGGGTGTGAAGGCAAATCTTACAATCAGATCGGCTATCACGCTGTGTCCTTGACAAAGCTATTCATATCGACTGCCTCATATTATTACCCGGTAAAACCGGGTATATCCATTGGTAAGAGACATGGAGAAAGGCCAGTGAAATTAACTTTGTTAATGGCGTTGTGTGTAGTAATGACTACGTACAAATAACGTTGAGTGAACATGTTCCAATGTACACAGTTTGTTTAATGACTTACTCGGATAACATCAAATTCAGAAGTTTGTTCGTTATTCGCTTATTTTTGTTACCTTAAAACATTTGCTTGGTTACTGAAACAAACAATTACGTTTTTTTTGTTTTGGCTTCATGCCCTAGACATATTCAAATTTAACTTGCTCATCTGTTAGTAAAATCGTGTTCAGAAAGTGTTGATAACGACAGTAATTCACATCCTGACCAATCATCGATGTTTGTTAAGAGGTATCATTCAAAACAAGTCTAGTAGTATTATTTGTTATATTGTTCTATGCAAAGTATTAGCTTTCGGAAACAATCGCAAGATCCACAAAGTATATTTAATTCTTAGTTTTGCAAAAAATAAATATGTGTATCAGAGGGCAGGAGAGTTAGGTCAACTTAAGGCAAGACTGTAACTGCTGAGCAACTGTGGGATTTTGCCTTATAAAACTACTCATGACCGTCAAGATAATTAGAGAGTGGCTAACTTTATATCCTATAATAATCATGCGTTTGTCAGTTCCATGTTCGGACTGGATGGTTCCTACAAATTCCCTCCTTTACACGTTAATGGAGCATTCATGTATATCTGATTGAAGTAAATCTTTTATGCCTGATTACAACAGTTATTGCTTAAAAAGATTCCTCTTTGACGATCCTGTGAAGTAATCCCACTTTCAGTGAGGCTTGATTCACATCGCATGGACTCGTTCATACGCTCGTGATTGTCTGCTCCTAGTTCCTAATGGACTGTTGGAATGTAAAAATGCATATGTAATACTCCATTCCTGTATTCAGTCAGTGACAGCCAAAGAGCCTTATGCCACGCCTACACCATGTAAAACTGTACTTTGGTTGTGCCTCATTCAGCCAGAAAGATTCTCGAGTACTTTTGATAGATTTACGCCAAGATTCATACAAATGATTATAAAGACCAAAACTAGGCTTATAAAAAATCTGGTAAATGGTTGAAATATAATCAACATAATGAACACCTTCTATACTCGAGAGAATTAGGTCATTTTTTCATGCTATAGACCAAGTATATACAATGGCGGGGGACCCGAGTGCCTGGTGGTCTAAAATGCCCACTGTTACGGATCACTACTATTTCACTTCTGCCTGCGTAGGTTCGAGTCTCGGGTTCAGCCAATGTGGGTATGTGAGAAAGCTTGCCGGTAACTTCTCGTGGGTCGGTGGTTCTTTTCGTGGTTTTCCTGGGTCTTTCCTCCACTATTTATACTGGCTGCCTTGTATGGCTTATCTTGTGCTGAAACCCAACAACAACAACAACAACAACAACAACAACAACAATGTACAATGGCTTTCTTCTTCAGCAGGAGAATCCTGAAGATTGTGGAAATGAGGCATTCATCCCTTGGTAATAGAAAGATGCATAGCTTTAATAATATTGTAACCACCTCTCAATTACTTCATAAAGGCTATTCAATTTATACACAAATATTGTCAATGTGCCATACATATTTGGAACAAACGAGAAAAACAACAGAAAGAAAAATGAAAAAGAAATACAGGAAACCTATCGGTGATCATCATTTTTATAGAGTTTAACCAGACTTTTGCTCAGAGTAAATCTATATGGTCTCGCGAGAGTTTAGATTGAACATGAATGCAATTTAGTATAACAACAGTGTCAAAACGGTGGCTCAGTTTGCCACTCTTCCTAATCAGGCATGTTTTGTCCTATTGATTTCATGTGTATTTACAGCAGAATGTCTGAAATACCGTTGAAATGAATCTAGTCGGCATCCTAATGCAGAGCAAAGAAACAAAATATGCAGAGTAATCCAGTCAGTTTGATTTTGTGGCTAATGGCGAATGACGAAACCAGGAATTAAAGTTTTGCATCAGCCTTGTCATTGTATTTATTTAACTGAGGGTAAATAAGATCGAACTAACCTTTCTCTCCAATCTCATTGTCCCATCCTTAGAGCAATATATTATAATTATAAGCACAAAGTATCATTCTTGAAATCTGTGACATTTGTTTGCAATTTCAAAGATTTTGCACAAAATTACGCATTACTGATCCCACACACGTGTAGGCACATATAGATATTATACATATTACCTTATTATACAAATTTATGTACAAGCCCACACTGACATTATAGACATGACCTCATTACACTGATACACGTGTGTAAGCCCACACTGACATTATAGACATGACCTCATTACACTGATACACGTGTGTAAGCCCACACTGACATTATAGACATGACCTCATTACACTGATACACGTGTGTAAGCCCACACTGACATTATAGACATGACCTCATTACACTGATACACGTGTGTAAGCCCACACTGACATTATAGACATGACCTCATTACACTGATACACGTGTGTATGCCCACACTGAAATTATAGACATGACCTCATTACACTGGTACACGTGTGTAAGCCAACACTGAAATTATTGATATTGCAAGTTATATTGATACACGCGTATAAGACCACACTGACATTATACCTACTACCTCGTTGTATTAATACTCGTGTGTAAGCCCACATAGACGTTATACATATTATCTCATTGTATTAATACACGTGTATAAGACCACATAGACATTATACATATTACTTCATTGTATTAATACACGTGTAAACCAGCACAGACGTTATACATATTACCTCATTGTATTAATTCACGTGTATAAGCCCACATAAACGTTATTCATATTACCTCATTTTATTAATACACGTGTATAAGCCCACATAGACGTTATTCATATTACCTCATTTTATTGATACACGTGTATAAGCCCACATAGACGTTATTCATATTACCTCATTAGTGTATACCCTTCGAGGGACATTATACATCATTCCCATGTCTTCGTCGAGCAATATGAATACAAAACTGACCAAGTTTAACGTGACAATTACAATTACTGATTTTGTTATCAGTGAGGTACAAATAGGGTCAATAGAAACCTCTGACACGTAACTTTCTTGGCTCTTTCGTAAGGATTCATTACCCTCAGCTATCGAATTTTTTTGGGGGGAAGTTTTTGGTTTTTTTTTGGTCACTGGGACCCTCTGAACGATTCGACTTCATGAATAAAATTTTTTAAAACAATTTGTCCTTGTTGTAGAATATATTTTTACAAGAAACAATTAATGTTGATGCCCAGACCAAAATGTATCTGCATGCGTCTTTAATTAAATTTAAGTAACTTTTAATGTCATGAAATATCACCATTAAAATTATATTTCTTATAGAGTTAATACTTTGACAACTTGATATATTTATCACATCAAATGTTTATCGTACAAACTTCAGTTAAAGAATGAGGTACGGTGCTGTAGAATGAGGTAATGCACTAAAGAATGAGTATGGCACTAAAGAATGGGTACTGCAATTAAGGTGAATCAATCGGATGCGTAATACGTGTACAAGTGGTCTGCTAGATTCCAAGAATCATAGATTCCAAGAAACCGTCAGATTAGCTCATAGATAGAACCCATAACTTGGAGACCATCCAATACTTTCCCTCTCTCTGAAGCTATCAATTTATTTTTTATTATTCCATTAGAAGACAGTGTTAAAAAATAGTTCATCATCAGATATCGAGTTAATGTGTATCTCATTACCATTTTTTGCAAGCCGACGATTCAAGTAAGTGCGCATCACCGAAAACCTTGTCTTAAAAATGCAGAAAAGAAATTGTTTTTGTTTGTATGTAATAATACCCAATTAAATATAAGTCATTCAATTCTGAAACGCGATTAAAAGAACATGGATGCATATGCTGTACCTGCCAAGGATTATTTAATCTGGCAGTAACAAAGTAGATCGCACGTGTTTATTTGATAAGTGTGGGATGAATATTAAATAACTCCATCTCAAATCAGACGTAGGTATTTTGAGTAAGTTCTGGAATTTTAGTATAGGAATTTAGGTACTGAACAATATACTGATTTTAGGTAATGTTATAATATGTTGAAAATCTCTTAACATCAGTTTAATATACATATATATTCTTTTGTATCTATCTGTCTTTAACTAGCGCGTTATGAATTATTGCGAAATATTTTAAGAAAAAGTTAATATATGACACGTGTACCTTGTTTCGAGCACCAAACAACACTTGGACTCAGTGGATATGGTCAGTGGGTTATGATTGGCAGATAGTCAAATTCACAATAGGTGCCATAACTGCCTTTATATTTTAATGAACTTTTGCATATACAAATAAAAGCCGGGCCACATAACTTTCATATATGAGAGACGAATGTACAGTAGCAGCAAGCGTTGATTCTATTCCTTGCATTCTATCCTTTCCTTGCAATGATTTAGTTTCGGAATCCTAAATTGGAAGGTAGATTTGCTTTCAATTAGAAGACAAATTTAGCTATGCAGTGTACATTGACTCCTGAGAAATCTACCCACCGCCATCTGATCCATAACTTGGAAACAATCAAGATTTGAGAGAGAGAGAGAGAGAGAGAGAGAGAGAGAGAGAGAGAGAGAGAGAGAGAGAGAGAGAGAGAGACAGAGAGAGAGAGAGGGGGAGCAATGGCCACTACGTCCACCTAACCCACATATTCAGAAGGAGGGTTAATCAGGTTTCTATGCAGGTATTTGTTTATACTAATACTCTTAAAAAAAACGCATGGAGTGTTTTATCAAGGATTTGATCAATTCAGGCTCAATTTGAAGTATTTATACAAGGCTATGTGGGTCCCGATTGGCCGAGTGGTCTAAAGTGCTCTTCGTTACGGATAACTGTCATCTCCCCTGTCTGCATGGGTTTGAGTCTTTAATTCGGCGAATGTGGATATGTGTGAAAGCCTGCCAGTAGCTTATCGTGGGTCGGTGATTCTTTCCGCGGATTTCCCGGTTTCTTCCACCACCATTAATACTGGTCGCCATGTATAGCCTATCGTGTGCTGAAAAATGGCGTTAAGCACCAGAACAACAACAAGAATAACATAAAACACTATGCATTACTTAGAAAACCCTCCCGCTTGTATTAAACGCTATGTATCCTTACACGCACTTCTGCTTTTATAAAACACTATATCATCCTGTGTTTTTGCAATCCTTACGCATATATAAACTCTATTAATCTTTACAAGCCCTTTAATTTCCTATTTGTTCTTACAGGCTCTTTCCGCTTTTATTAAATGTCATGTATCCAACCAACCCTTCCACTTGATAAAACGCAATGAGGCATTACTAGTAGTGGTGAAACGATACACGTGTGCCTCGTATAGATACGATTCATAATGCACAGTCTGCGATACAATACATATCGACACACTTTGATGGTCTTTCCATCTTTGGAAGGTAGATGGTGCCCTTTTAAGCATGTTGACATTCTTGCTTGTATTTCCATAAGACATATAGTTATCGTATATTTATATACTTTTCTCATTGATGAAAAGATAACAAAAATACTTTTAAAGAGACTATCTGTTAGCTCTTAGTGAACTTTTTTACCATTTTAGGCTATACAGTGGTTTCTCCATTAACTCACTTTAGCCAACAGTCACTTTGTTTTTGCACGGCATGCTTTGAAAATATTTCATTGCCAATTTTGTCTCACTTAAACCTAGAAGACATTACAATGTTTTTTGTTTAAAAAAACAAACACAATAATCCAATTTCCTCATGAAAAGAAAATTTCATCTAGAGCACACTGGGCATGTGAATGAGGATGAATACCAACAAACTTTATCACATTGTTAGAGCTCTTCTGAGATTAGCATCTTTAAAAGATGTCATCTCGAGTTGTATAAGCATTAATCTGTAAACTATTTCTGAGCATAATCTGTTTCTTCTCTGTGTATAAATATTTTTCTGTTCTTCCTTCTGAAGAGGCATATACAGAAATAGTTTTGTCAGCTTGAATATCATGGAAAAAATGATCTTTATGTATAATTATCCAGAGCGCAGATATTATCGTTTGGATACATCTGCTCCAAAATAGGATTTTTCACTAACATAAATTTTGTTCAATCAATGGTTTACTGACAATTCTGCCACATTTTTTTTATGTTTCATAATAGACAGCTCGGGTAGCCTAATGGTTAGAGAGTCCGACTCGAATGCGGGAGGTCGTTGTTTCGAACCCGGGCTGTGTTCATACCAAAGACATGACAATGCAACTGGATTGAACATGATGCTACATATCTGCAGCATGATGCCCCAGTGCTAGCCATCACTATAAATTGTTACACTGCAGAAATGGTAGCGATGTGACTGAAAATTTGTTAAAGCTGTATTAAAATTCCATTTCACACACACACGCGCGCGCACACGCACTCACACATACACACACACTGTTCCATAATGCTGTATTAAGATTTTTACTCTGCCATAGTATGCTTGTGCAGAGAGCTAATCAAATACATATTTTTACTTCTTGATATCATTATTACCCTTATTTGTTCAATTTATCTTAACCCTGATAAGGATATATGATTTTGTAGCATGTGACCCTCAAGGCTATACTGATTGATGAAAGAAAAAGAAAGCGGCACACTATGCTTATAAATTGTCTTTATTTTAAGTAGACTCAGTATTCTGACCTTTCTACATCGAAGTTTAAACTGAACCTTTTCTACAATGGTAAATATAAGCATATTTAAAAATATCTCAATGTTAAAAGATTACCTTTGTTATGCACATAAGACAATTTTTACTTTGTCAGTAAATGTCGTACGTAGAAGAACTTGAGAAATGCTATTTACCTTCATGCGTTCCTTTTAATGCAATTCATATAACATTTTATAATTTTATATATAAAATCAACAATAATAAAATACATAAATGTGCTCTTGGTCTCACAAAAGCTATACAAATTTAGACAGTAAGTGTGGAATCCTAAAATTTGTTATGTTTCGTAGTTGTGCAATATTTTTCTCATCCATTTATGTAATTTGGACTGGTGACCTGTTACAAGAAATATATTCCCTTTCATTCATCGTCACTTCTACTTCACTGTTCTAAATGTTTATGATTTTTTTATCATTTTCCTTCGAACACTCATTCTTAGTCCTAATTTAAATTTGTAAAGAAAGACCTAAAATCTGTTAAGATGGGATGTGTTTCATTATAAAAAAATATGAAAACGTATTTAAGTTCAGGATAGCGTATTTATGCAAGTTCATTCTACTGTAACTTATCAGAGCGACAATAAAACAGTTCAAGACTCTGTTCATGATTTTTCTTCATGAATGTCTAATTTTAACAAATCCTTCCAGAAAATAGACATCAATTGAGCGTAAATGGCTGGATCGAATTTACCCAACTTGCAACATACATCGAATAAAAAGAGAGAAAACAAAACTCGAAGTAAAATTCCAAAGAGTAAGTTACTTTTCTTTATCAATGTGACTATTAAGTCATATTTATTGCCATGAAGCATGTACAATTTATCAGCAGGTTGACCCAATTTGATCTCCTGCACCAAATTTTACCCTAAAAGGATAAAAGTTATTGAACAAAAGTACTAAAGTTAGTAGCTTTTATGGAGTCAAACCGCAAACAATGTATACACTGATCTTCTGTATCAGGTCATGGTTTATATCATTTGTTCTACTGATTAAAAAAAACAAGATCTACAGGCGCAGTGTGGGACTGTGCAGCTTGCAATTTGACTGAACTTATAAGCAGGTATATCAGATATCGAATCGCATAGCGGTTAGTTTACAGTTTCCACTGACATGAATGCTAGCAGTTTGTTCTGTGTTTGAATATTTTTTTAATGTTATTTTTTTAATGTTTTTATATCTTCCCAAACTTTATGTAGATGATATTTTTCTTTCTTTTTATATTCTGGATCCTTTCGAACTGAGAAGTAATTCAGAATACAAGAGTCGTAAAAACTCTTTTGGATGTGCAACTATGTTTTTGTGAACCGAATTCTGACTTTAAAAAATCTCTGATGAAGGAATAAATTAGAACGCAGTCATTGTTTCAGAACTAAATAACTCTTCATTGTTTAGTAAATTTACTAAATGTTCAAAATATCATATGTGGTTTTTTTAATTACGTGAAAATATATATTCCTATTCAGCAAATTGACATTGAAAGTGATATTTTCAATCGGGGCTAATTTCTAGGGAATTCTTCGTGTATACCGTAATTTTGTACAAAATATACACTTAAACATGCGTTTTGCAATTACAATATTTATTTTACTTCACTCGTATACCTCTAAAGTTAAAACCACATAAGGCAGCATTCGTTTTTTTTGTTATGCAAATGTATAAAAAAAATTGCAAGTAACAAAAAAAGTAATTTGTAATGTACACATACGGTGTTTTATCTACAAATGCCTTTATGTAAGTAATATGACTTAAATATGGTTTCATATCATCAGAACTAATCTCCCAAGGTCTTTCAGCATAGCCATCCGAAAAACTCGTTCATATTTTCCCATACAAATGCAGTTACCTATAATTGTTATTCAGCGACCTCACATTGTGTTTTCTGTTATGGTCGTCTGAATAGAAGTACTGTTTGTACTCGCTTTTAACTGCAGTGAACATAGACCATGGTGAGTTATCATATTGCGCCAGTAGATTAGTGTCTATGTTATTTATTTTACTCAATAACCTAACAAAATGCACAGACCCAGATATGCCAGTGCATTATAAGATGGCAGCTTTAAGTTTGTGCAATTTGCATGTCGACTTTTAACTGAGCTTAAAGAGTAATTGCAAAGACGACCAAGAATGGTGGGACCACCACAAGATTGATGACATTTTCCTTAAGCCGCTCAGAATACTTTAGTAAAATCATTAAGACAAATTCTTCAACAAAATAAACGACAAAATCCCTGTATATGTCACGATCTGAGTTACCTTCTTTTAGGAATCATCATTTAATTGGTTTTACGTGGGTGTGTGTTTTACAGATTCTCCTAAGAGAAACTATCAAGGTTACTAACGGCGAACAAATCATGAATGCTCACTAATTTACACGCACTACAGTTGGCATATTTTGCGGTACCAATATATTTTCTATTCTATTGGAACGGACGAATAATTAACATAATAATGTACCCTACTGTTTTGTTTAAGGATGCCATTCTGCACCATGGTCGCTTCTGTCATTTTGTGATTTATGGGGCTAGTATCAGCGGCTAGTATCATTCCACCGGCCAGCTTATCTGATAAGAATGTCTGTTAAATAGTCTAAAAAAAGGTTCTTAATACTTTGCCAATTTTCTTTGTTTTGTTTTAATCATTCGCTATGGCTATTCTAACATGTTTTGATTATGATTTTACCTAAGTAAAACCCTTCTCAAAAGTGTGTTAACATTTGATTTTGCGAAAAGTTGAATTGTCTAAGCTTATTGTTTTACATCCATTGTCTAATCCTAAATTTCGTATGTGCGTGCTTTTGCAAGTTGTCAAGGAATTTCGGAGGTCAATAAATCTTGCATATAATCAGCAATGCCAAAATGCCTAAATGGAAGTGATCAGTTTTGAAAAACATGGAAACTTGTGTAGTTTGCAAGATGCATATTTCATATCAACAATGCATTACAGGACACCGGTACTAATTGTATTGAAAAATGAGAACCAGCCTAGAAATGGGTGAACTTTAGAGTTTATACGGGTTTGGCTGACCAGGATTGGTTAATAATATAAGTTATATTGTAGGAAAAAGAATCTTTTGAGACCTTATCCCAGTTGAAGGTGAATAAAAATAAAGACATTGTTTTATTGATAAAATTTCTGTTCTTTAATTGTCTTGAGTTTGGAACACTCAATACTAAAATTAGAACCTGACGCTCTGGTGCGGTATTGAAAGCATATGTTTCAAAATATGCAGCTCCAGATAATTCCGCGGCTCATAACCTTTCCTCTGCACAGAAACTAACTTCCAGGTATTATCTATACTGATAAATACAAGTTTGGTCATGAGCACTACAAAATTTTAAGTTATTGAATGTTTAATATCATGGTGTTTGCATAGGTTTACTATGGGAACTGAATTAGTACTGTGATTCCTAAAGATAGCTCCAGCCATACAGTGACAACATATATGCAAAAGCAATTAACTTTACTATAAATGCAATCATATTGTACTATTTGTGGATCTCAAGCAAAATTAATACCTTTTGTAAACCAGAGTGACTTTCAGTAAGATATTAAACACATATTCAGAATACCAACTGTTTCCAAAAGGGGGAGGGGAAACTTGGTGTAGATTTGACTATGTTTGGTGGAGTGTTTTGCACTTTAGTTCATTTCTAAGCAATATATTATTATTATTATTATTATATATATATATATATATATATATATATATATATATATATATATATATATATATATATATATATATATATATATATATATATATATATTTTAAAAAGAGACATTGTTTTATTGATGGAATTTCTTTTCTTTAATAGTCTTGAGTTTGGAAAACTCATTACTAAAATTAGCACCTGACTCTTTGGTGTGGAATTGAAAGCACATGTTTCAAAAATATGCAGCTCCAGAAAATGCCGCAGCTCATATCCTTTCCTCTGCATAGAAGCTGACTTCCAGGTTACATCTATACTGATAAATATAAGTTTGGTCATTAGCACTCCAAAATTTTAAGTCATTGAATTTTTAATATCATAGTGCTTGCATAGGTTTGCTATGGGAACTGAATTAGTACCGTGATTCCTACAGTACGCTGGTCTATAGTCGTTAGGACTATACCCTTCGACTTGACAAAACTGGAGAACGGTTTAAAATTCCATTATATGATGGCGTTGAAAGATCTTTGTCATTCTTGTTACCATTATCAATTGTTGCATATTTTCCTGTGCACTATACCCTTGTTGGGATATATATAATTACCGAATTTTTTGTTGTTGTTTCGTTTGGGTCTTTGGGCATGTTGAGAGTTAAACAAGAAATACGTAATAAACTTGTCAATTTTTAATCGTGGTAGCTTTTTTTATTGTTTTGTAATACAATATTTGTGACATTCTAGGAGACTTGTATAAGAATCTAGGCTAAGGCATTGTTGCAAGCCACGGGCAAAATACCCTACACTCTTTAATCACCCGTGACCGTCTGTGCTCCTTTCTCGTGAATAGGAAACAAATCACTGCGATAACATTTGTCTCACTAAGGTACCCAACATGAACTTCCACGCTGCTTGAATGAGCCAATCACATTTATTCTTCCTAGCACAAATATCTATGGATCGATAAAGTGGGCAATTTTATAATTGATGTGTGGGAGATTATTACACGGTGTTGTAGATGAAGTATTTGCTAATGCGCACTCGTTATAAACGAGGAAATATAGGTGATATTGGTGATAAGACGAGTAGCGGTTTATGCTCGCGACTTAGACTAAGCTACCAGTTTAAAAGTACTACAGTCACCGGTATTTATCACATCCGATTGCTATCACTAAAGCGAAAATCTTTGTAGAGAATGATATTTTGATCAACCTCCCCTATCCTTTCAAACCCTTGCACATTTAAAGTAAATTCAGTTTAACTTTGCATTAGCAATACTTAACCTGTTTGCTAGAAATATTCCTGTCATTAGAGAGGTAAATTTACATTTGATTAATTTTATATTTGTATATTTGTTACACAGACTGTTTATAGTCTTTCTTTATCATGGACGTGGGTTGCTCAAGATGAAGTTCTTTATATAAATTGTTTCTCCTGTCTGGTTACTTTTATATTAAATATAAAAATCAATCAAGATTTTGATTTCTGAAACTTTCTAGAGCTATGGTACTCCCTCGTTAAGACATTTTTATACTCAAGTTATGTGGAACTTATCTAAATCTAGTTATTACAATCAAAATGATCTTCATAAATCACACCCAAGAACTTTTTAGATGATTAATATTCCTTATAAAATGAAAAGTACTCTGGTTGGTGTCATCATTTCAGTGTAGATATCCATTCTACTTACCCCTTCTCCCGCACCAGAAAAACCTCCAGTTTTTCAATGACAGGAATCACAATTCCAAATCCACTGCTCCATAGATGAGAATAGCCACAACAAACAATGTAGATTTAAAAAGAAATGCAGTTTTCCTCGTTGTAAGAGTTATGGTTAATTGCATCACCTTCTGGAGAAAATATGTTTATTAATATTATTCAAGAATAATTTTAACCTATCTTTATAACTTCCCACAATGGGTATCTCCCCCAGTTTATTCCAGAGTGGGCATATTCCGAGACTGCTTAAGAAAAAATCCAAATTAATTGATTTCTTTACCTCCAAAAATTATGGTTTACATAATTATACATTTGTTTAATCTTCTTTTCACGGTTGGAAATTCAGGGCTCTGTTCCTTACACGAGCACGTATCAAGTGAGGCTATCGAAATGTTCATAGTTTTCCTTTACGTAAAGAAAACAGCATTCAAATAATTTGCATGAATTTAAAAGAAAAATGCTGAAATAATTGTGCAATCTATTTTAGACTTTTGTTTTGAAAATGGTATATTTTACAGTATAGATTATCAGGTGATATACTTCATTGAGTTATGTATTATTTCTACGATAGTAAGTTATCAATTATATGTCGAACATGCTATACACTAAAACTGTGATGGCAATTCGCGTATGCATTGTATTGTTTTTTTCTCTCCTCTGTTGCGTATATATAAAAGTGTTTGAATACTGACTGGACGACTAAAACTCAATGTTTACCATTTTATTATAAGTTATAAAACTAACGTTTTGCACGGATTATCCTGTTATCTTTTATGTTAGATGAAACAGGTGTACCGTTTCGTCCAATCAAGCTTTAATGTATATTTAAACGTAAAATGAGTCGGCGGTACTCTGTACGTATCTATTTACGAGAAACTTTGAACACTAAAGTCTTTGTCGGTATTCCTTACAAAAAATACGATGGCTAGTTTCATTTTCTTTTCGCCCTCTTTGGGCACTCCAATCTATTGTTCTATTACTGAAAAAAGTCAACTTAGATGAGATACTTGAAGATAATGGGCTGGATTCCTTGGAGACGCAGTCCAAGAATATTGACAATTGTTCCTTTAAGAATACGAGCCGATAATTTAAACAAAAATATTCTATCTTTGGAATGACAGGTCAGCCAGGGAAATAGTGTTCAATAATGAAACGCAATTCTTTATCAGAGATCAGCATGTGTGTGCTATCAACAGGCAGAAAGGATCTTTGAAGAAAAAAAATAGCTCTGTTTTTCGGCAGATGTTACAGATTATATTTGTTGGGTCTATTTGCAGTGATACGTTAAGCGGACAACCACGGTAAAAAAAACAATAGTTATCTTATAAAAGCGAACATAACTGATTTTCATATGCAAATTTACTCGTTCTAATTCAAACTTACTTTTATTATCTGTAACCTGTTATTCATCTTAAATATAATAACTTTATTAGATTGGTCGCGCTATACAATATTTTGTCTCCTTTTTAATTTCTCAGAAATAACGTAGAAATGATGTAATGTTGGATTGCTGAAGTTTAAAAACAATAATCTGAGGATGCAATTATACTGATTTGAAATACACGGCTTAAAGTAGGTTAAGACAATATTACAGTGGTGGAACAAGAGGAGAAGAGAGATAAAGATTGCATGTTAAGTTTTATGTATTTTTAATTGATTTGTGAACTCCATTTTGAAATATACTGGAGAATGTTCTATAATTAAACATTGATTAACAGCATTCATATTTGTTTCAGGACATATCAATACTTCGCTGCCTGTTTATTAATGCATTAAATGTGATAAAGGAATGAAATCCAATGTTCTCCATGATATCAAAATATAGGGTTTTTTTAACACTGCCACGTGCCATTTGGTTTAAATTGTACAACACCATTATTTTCGAATGTCTGTCTCTTACTGTTGTATCGACCTTATTTGTGCATGATTTCACACGCCTCATCTGTCTATGTTTGGAAAATTGCTAATGTTCATGAAGTACTTTAGACGGTTTTATCATAATCACTTTTGCATTTATCACAAATAGGCTTGTTTGACTTATTTTAAGTTAAAAGGGCAATTAACATCTGTTGATCCTAGGATAGGATAGTTTATATTTCCAATCCCAGCTACATGCACAAATTGATAAAAATTGCTTCTGTATCCTAAGTGGCTGGAGTGTTCACATTGGATGCGAGAAGTATCTGGTTCGAATCTTCGCCGAGTAACACAAAAGAGTTTTAGAAAATGGTACTAGCAGTGGCCTCGCTATGCGATCATCATTAAGAGGATAGTGTTAGGACATGTCGGCCTGCTATCAGGATAATAGGACTGGGAGGAACACTTGTCATGTCTGCAGCATGACGCTCCAGTTCTAGACATCACTATAAACTACCACATTGCAGACATCGTAACGTTATGACTGAAAAAGAATTTGCAGCAGCTACGTTAAAAATCCAAATCCCCATCCCCACATTTAATGAAGGTGATGAAAGTGTTTATTCTTCATGTGCATGATAAATTATACACACCAACTTGTTTTTATTTGTTTCAGAGTCTATTTCATATTTGAGTAATCAGAAAGGTCATTGTCATTTGCAGTGATGGATACATGATATACTATGAAATGGATTCAATTTTTGTCCAGCATCAGATGAACGTAAAACTTTTAATTATTACTCAATTTATGTGACTTAGAAAAGGAAGTGACAGATTTTATCCAGCCAAAATGGCAATAAATATTATTGATAAAAACAAACGTATGTGCTTGACAATTACCTACATACATTACAGCCATCTATCTCGCAACTTCGAAAATAGTTTTCTTCTGTAACAATAGTCACTTCATTATATATAAACAGGGAAATCTTCGCTAGACATATCATACTGTTCTGCTGGTGTGCCTAAGCAAGCACTAATCCCACACCTGTCACGGGCTAGTATGTCCTTCTTATATTTATAACATGCAAAACTTGGATAATTCAGACATATGCAAAGCATGGACAATTTAAAATCATATGCAAAAAGCACTTAATTCCGTTACATGACATATGGAAAGCAAGAACAACACAAACACTTGTGCAAAAATACTTATTTCCTTTTGATAATAAATTCAAGCATGCATAAATCAAACACATATGCAGAATCGTTAATTTCTATATAACAATTTCAATACAAACTTTATTAATAATTTTATGTGTGAATCAAACATAGCAACACAATTCTGTTTCAACATATGTTAGAAGTTTATATGTAAAATGTAGGCGAGAACATGTTCAAGTTTTGTTACACTTGAATCCTAATAGATGTTTTCCATCTATAACAACCTTCACGGTGTAATTGCTGCATATGTATGCAATAAGTGTGAGTGTGTCTCTGTGTGTGTTACATTTTTAACGTAGATTTAAAAGTTTTAGTCAATCACTACCAAGTCTGCAGTGTGAATTATATATGCTTTTATGGATAACATAACATAACATAACATA
This sequence comes from Potamilus streckersoni, assembly GCA_016746295.1. Lineage (NCBI taxonomy): Eukaryota > Metazoa > Mollusca > Bivalvia > Unionida > Unionidae > Potamilus > Potamilus streckersoni. Next base: position 1,613,046 of record JAEAOA010002121.1, read on the forward strand.
ACATAACATAACATAACATAACATAACATAACATAACATAACATAACATAACATAACATAACGTAACGTAACGTAACGTAACGTAACGTAACGTAACATAACATAACATAACATAACATAACATAACATAACATAACATAACATAACATAACATAACATAACATAACATACCAAACCATACCATACCATACCATACCATACCATACCATACCACACCATAACATAACATAGCATAACATACATAATAACATTATATATATATATATATATATATATATATATATATATATATATATATATATATATATATATATATATATATATATATATATATATATATATATGCTTTTATGGATAAATAGAGATATACAGTTTTATTAATATTTTTATTGTGTAAAGCACATTTGAAAAATAATAATTGGTGTGGTTTCTCTCAGAATAACATCATATGAGGAACCCCCTAGTGCCAAAAGTCAAAGGTATTTTATATATTCATGTTTTTTTTATTGCATATGTGTTTTTGCCTTATGTTTATTAAATTTTGATGTATTAAATTATGAATTAGGGTTCGTTCACCATTCAAATTGGTTATATCTTTTAATGAATCAAATTCTTGGGGTTTTCATTTAATTTATGACTATAGTTATTATATAATTAAAAGGAAATTTAATTTTTATTCTCCGTATACCAATTAATTAAGTTAAATATTTAATTTCATAATAGTTTTGTTAAATAAATATATTGTCTCTGCTTTGCGCATGGTTTGTTAATTAGGCACGAGCAGCATTCATACTACGCTTCCGCGATCACGTGAACAATAGCTCTGTTCCTCCTCATGATTATTTTAAGTCTAATATTTATTGATAGGTTAGCATTAAATGATTTTGACAAATTTTAATATAACATGTATTCGTCATCAGCCATTAAAATGATTTTGAAAAATTTCGACTATAAAATTTAGTGTTATTGTTCAAATATTTAGCAATGACAACTTTTTTTAAGTTGATACTTATAATTACTTTTAAAATTTTAGAAATAGTTTAGTGTTAGAACCGAGACATATTGTAATTATTCGGTGTACATAAACAGTAATATCAATTTTATTCTAACAATATTATTCAGTGAGCACTCTCATGGCAATAGACGTGTTAAGCATGCTCTGTCGATTCAAAGTAGTTGCTCAGTAGTCAAGTATTGATATAATACATAGAGTTATTCTAAGTATAATGAAAGCATATTTCTTAACTGTCCGTATTCTGGTGCAGTCGTTCTTTGTATATATTTCGAATTGTTTCCAAGTATTCTGATAATCCTTTATCGGTTGCATGTCCATATTCATTTCCAATTCGTTATCAATTATTCAGTATATATTATGATTCCTTCCTTTCTTCCTGGCTCGTAGCTTCCTTCACATCACTAGGATCACTGGAATCCATTTCACAGAAAGGGGTCTCAGAATCAAGTTAAGTGTTACACATTTGAAAAAAGTAAATACATTTTTATTGGTGAGGTCCCTCTCAGACTTGTTATCGTAGAGGAGACCTCCAAGTTCCGAAAGTTAAAGAGTTTTGATGTGTTTTTATATCTCTATTGAGTATGTGTTCTCTGTATGACGTTTTAATTGAATTTCGATTTTATTAATTTTGAATTAAGATTTTGTACACCATCCTAATTTATTATAATGAAGTTATTATTTAGTTTAATAGTTATTTTAATTTTGCAGTATTTAATACAAAGAGATATGAATTTTTAATTTCAGTATGTATAGTCAAAATCTATTTCAATGAAGTCATTTAGTTAAACTAAAATATTCGTATATGAATTCAGATCAATTCACTTTATGAAGCACGTACATAAAACATTTATTATTACGGTATACAAGAGAATAATCTCTATGCACAATGGAACTAAGCTGACAGATGATTTTAAGTCGGTGCCAAAGCGAAACTGCCATGGAACATTGTAACCTACATCTCACTAACTAATGTTATCAATCTATAATTAAGTTGACTGTTAAATATTTTCCTTTTTTTGTTATCTCCATTCATTTTCCTGAATACAGTCACAGTCATTATACATGAACAGGATCGAATTAGGTAATTACCGGTCTTCATTTTATACAGGTAAATGAATAATCCTAGTGGGTCCTGTAAATATGTTGATTTCGAAGAAAATTAAAATTGTCTGGTATTTTGTGATCATGTTTTCTTTTTTAACTCCTCCTCTCTCTATCTATATGTGTGTGTGCGTGTGTGTGTGTGTGCGCGCGGGTGTGTATGCGTAACAATGCGACATAATCATATAACTTGCAATAATGTTTGTCTTTGCTGTGTAATTTTCTGTTGTGTGACGTTCGTCTGTTGCTTTTTGTTTCTTTTAATGCAAATGAAACAAATCAGTATTTTACCTATATATATATATATATATATATATATATATATATATATATATATATATATATATATATATATATATATATATATATATATATATATATATATACACAATTGATTTTGACGACAACTAATCCAACACCAAACAACTAGCTTTATCGTTCGACGATTAAAGATTCTCGATTTGTAAATTGACCTCTAAATTTATGATTGTTTGTTATAAATAAGGATGGAACAAGAATAAATACCTTACGTGTAGTAACTGTCTGGCACAAATTTAAAATGTAAATTTCTAATCTTTTCCTAGTTATATTTGCTATAATGTTATTGTAAGTCAATATCAGATAGCATTTATTGTAGCAAGATTGGATTTTAGGAATGAACACAAATTTAAAATTCATATGCTGTCTTCGGCTTAAATTTTAAAATGTGGCAACATTTATTTGGAGATACAAATTTATAGGCTAATCAATTATTGTATATTCTGACCCATTATTCAGAACGCCTAGTATGTCCAGAATTCTCAGTACATAAATAAAACCTATTCGTGTATTACACAAAAGTCATACATTTTCATAAGTAGATATATTTTAAGGACAGAATTCATTTCACAATCACTTAAGAATGGAGAGAGACACTCATCATTAGTGTATGTATATCAGGGCATTGTATTATTCAATACGTGTACAAGTCTACCGATCTAAACTTTAAACATGTTTACAATATTAGTGGATATAATATCTGTTGATTAGCTGTTGTAAATGTATTTGGTTGTCCTCATTATGTTGTATCTGTCAAAATGACAATAACTAATATTATTTATATCATATATTAAGAGCTTTAAAATCTGCATTAAAAAACAACAAAAGCTATAAAAGATACTTCGAAAAAAATGTTTTGTTAATTATAATGTATAATATGCAAGAAATAACGAAAAACAGTATAGCTATTTAAAACTTATACTTTTCATTTATATCTACATCTTTTGTAATTAGGGTTACATGATTTTATCTCATAGTTATTATTTTTAATCAGAACTGTAAATTGTAGGTATTATCTATAACTAAATTTGGCGTTAGTGCATAGGGTCTAATTATATTAGGTAGTATCTTAGAAGAATATACGTAACACCCATAAATGACTTAAAGCATGTGAATTCTTGTACGATGTTCGAAATTTGCGATTTGACACGTAGGCAGTAGTAATATTATGCGTTTTTGGCTTCTTGCCTTTACATATGTAGCTACGACTGGGCCGGTTGTCTTATTCGTATTTCTTGTGTTATGTTCGTAACATCAAGTCTACAGACGGGTCTTACGTTGTACTCAGATATTATTTGTGAGAAAAATCATTTGTTAGGATTTTTGGAAATAGAACGTGCCGATTGGACTATAATATTATTCTGAAACTATTGTGAATTATTCAAAGGAGGTAGAAAAACACCATTTTTTTGACACCGTCACCATTTTTGGCGGATCAGTGCATAAAGAAAAACGGTAGTCCTATTTATCATGCATGATATTCAAAAGATATAACGAAAAACAGTATTGGTAATCATAACACATAATATACAAAAGGCATCATGAAAAACAGTATTGGTAATCATAACACATAATATACAAAAGGCATCACGAAAAATAGTATTGGTAATCATAACACATAATATACAAAAGGCATCACGAAAAACAGTATTGGTAATCATAACACATAATATACAAAAGGCATCACGAAAAATAGTATTGGTAATCATAACACATAATATACAAAAGGCATCACGAAAAACAGTATTGGTAATCATAACACATAATATACAAAAGGCATCATGAAAAACAGTATTGGTAATCATAACACATAATATACAAAAGGCATCACGAAAAACAGTATTGGTAATCATAACACATAATATACAAAAGGCATCATGAAAAACAGTATTGGTAATCATAACACATAATATACAAAAGGCATCATGAAAAATAGTATTGCTAAATATAATGCATAAGAAAATGCATTGGTAAAGAAAGTAAACATTTAGACATAATAACTGATTCAAGCATATCCACAATATTTTTACTAGCCATGGTTACCATGATTTTACAAAACATAAGACTCGGTTAGAATATCTGTCTTCTTGTATATTGATCTGTATTTTAAATATTTGTTGATGGAAACTCGCTGTAATCAATGTTGATTCGTCTACACTTGTTTATTGTTGAATTTGATACGTTCAAATACCGTTTCTTGGTAAAAATTTATATACGAAAAATAAGTATATGCATCTGTCAAGGTAAAAACACGTATTTGTCCAACATGTTAAATTTATATATTTGAACTATCACTAGCCTCTAATCATTCCTTGTATGAGTTTGTTAAGAGTTTCAGGGAACCAGTGCCGGATTTAGGACAAATGAAGCCCTGTGCTAGTTACGTTATGTAGCCCCTTACAATGAAAAATTCATCGTATTTTTTTGACAAGAAGATATCCCCCCTTGGCCAACAGGGGTCCTGTACTTAAGCACACCTAAGCACAGTAGTAAATCCGGGACTGCAAGGGACAAAATTGTTTAGCTTAATCTAGATAATTTGTGAAATAAATCGAGGAAAAAAAACCAGTTTAGATGACTTGTTAAGTTACACGTTTAGATAACCTTATTTTGCCTCATAGACTTATATCAAACCCTGTATCCAGACAGTTTGACTGGAAGAAAAGAAGGAATCACGTATCTGTTTTGAATCTAGTACGTCTTTCCTCTCTTTCTGTGATATTTTGACAAATAAGCAGTAGTTTTAGGTTCTTTATAAGATTTTCTGTTAATGGTTCTGTATAATGTGTGAAATATTAATGAATTAATATGAACTGGAGATTTGACGAGAAGAAATAAGCATAATATATTTCGAGTGGTTCTTGTTAAATAGTCAACATGACTTGATGAATGATGGATATGTACCAATAAATTTGAGTATAAATTCATCTTTGCTTACACCTCTTTTGAGCGTTAAGTGAAAGGCAAGTGAAATTGTCAGAAATGCAAATACGTTATCGCTTGATTATATTTACATGATCAGAAAATAAATTAGAAACACTTGTATTATACAGACATTGGGACAGATATCTCCCTAAACGCAAATCTGTATCTATGCCAGATGTCACGGAATTAGATGTGTACTTATTGTATATGTGTTATAGATAAAATAAAATGTGATCTCGATTCATTATCGCGTACATCTTTACACGGCGTGTTTTGTTTTCGTCTTTAGCTATTTCATAATACTGAGTTCAATTCAGTTAATGTTGCACATAGAAAGTATTTGCAATGAGAAATCCAATTACATCAAGTTCTCTAGCTATGGATTTTCAGCCACAAACATAATCCTTATAGAGTAACGTGTCTTTGTTTTATCACAATACGAGTTTTGTCCTGAAGCTCTCCTTTTGTCTGGTGCAAATTTCAGCTGTAAAGGAGTCACGGTACTAGTTCAACTCCCATAGTAAATATATGGAAACACCATCATATTTAAAATTCAATAACTTAAAATTTCTGGGTACTGATGATCAGACCTATATTTCTCCATGCACAACTGTCCTTGATGCAAGCTTCTGTGTGGAGAACACCATATGAGCCGTTGCATTTTCTTGACCTACATATGCATGAAGTCCATGTTATTGATTCAGCACCAAGCGAATCAAGTGCTACTTTCATTATTGAGTAATCCTAAGTCAAGTCTTTAAAAATACTAAAATTGCATCAATAGAAATTTGTCTATATTTTTTTAATTACACATAGGATAAGCTTTCAAAAGATATTTTTAATAAAAATTTTCCTTTTCATTATTAACCAATTATGGACCACCAAACCTGTATATACTCTATTATTTCTTCACCCATTTCTAGACTGGTTCACAGTTCTTCCATTGAATTAGTACCGTGTGTCCTATAGCCGTGTTTGTGACGGGGAGTCGTAACACTCTGGGATTTTCGCAAACAGTATGCTACTGTATACTTAACTCTCAGTGAGAGATTAAAGTTTCGGGAAGAACTGGATTCTATGGAAGAGGAAAGATCTTGACGGATCCTTCGGCAAACTGGGAGAGGCGTGTCATACGTGTAGGCAATTTGAGCTATGTGACACATTATTTAATTCTAAATATTTTAATTTTTGACATCAATGAGTAACATCAATTATTCAATATCGCCGTATGAATGAAATTCAATAATATACATTTATTAAGTGTGATTGAAACGGACATTTTTCATATTTTAATACAAATTATATACTTGGTTCACACTTGGTGACAGAATCTTACGTTGCCTATATTTTTGTATAAATCATACATGATGTCCTTGATACTATATCATATATTGATCTTATTTGTGTTAAATTCTTTACATTGAGCACCCATGGTGACAGATCCAAAATTCAATCATATTTATTTGAGTTTAATGCTTTGAGTCTTGTTCGAGTAGTCGTTGAAGTTACATGATCTGAATTGTTCCATTTAGGAATGATATCATTTCCTTATATCCGTTGTTGAACTCGATGTTGAAACCGTTGCTGGACTTCAAGAATATGTAGTATCATTATTCATTTATCGTTCTATTTTATTACAAACAAACATCTCATGCACAAAATTGCATTTAGAGTCTTTGCTAAATCTAATCCTATCCCGGCTTCACCCTGTTACATTAAAGCAATGATATTGTGCTACATGACTCATGGACCAATGAGAGAGAGAGAGAGAGAGAGAGAGAGAGAGAGAGAGAGAGAGAGAGAGAGAGAGAGAGAGAGAGAGAGAGAGAGAGAGAGAGAGAGAGAGAGAGAGAGAGAGAGAGAGAAAGAAAGAAAGAAAGAGAGAGGGAGAGAGAGAAGAGAGATAAGTATCTGTTTTGTATTTGCCTTTGAAAAAAAACTCATTAGGGAGTCAAAAGCGCTCAGAATAGTTAGTTACTGGTTTCGCACATTTCGTCGTCAGTTTATTGCATCTATATTAATTAATACCTGACAAACGTGATCAATTGCTGGATCGAGTGCGCTTGAAAGGGTTGTTATTCGCCATATGATTAATATATATATATATATATATATATATATATATATATATATATATATATATATATATATATATATATATATATGCAATAAACTGACGAGTATTAGTGCGTAAATATAAACTAACTAACTCTCTCTCTCTCTATCTATCTATATATATATATATATATATATATATATATATATATATATATATATATATATATATATATATATATATATATATACTTTGACGATTTTCCTGACATTATATAGAATGTTTATAGTTTTGATCAATGCAGGATGATAATTACTACTTCGATATCTTGTGAGTCCTTACAACTAAAGATGTGTTAATCTACGTAAAAGAAAAATAGAATTCCTGAGCACTTTGACATTACAACTAACCTATATATCAAACATACCTAAAAGCAAATGTATCTCTGTTAAATCAAATCATCCACAAGCAATAAAATGGAAGTCCCCTGACGAACTCAACTCGAATGAAACAAATTTGTCCGGATGATGGCGATTACAGGAAACAGAAAAAGTAAATTACGTGAATTTTTCAAAGCGCGATTATCCTTTGCAATCAATATAGAAACAGATGTAAATAGGCTGATAGGAGATCAATGATATTTCAATTAGGATTAAAATTAAGCGCGAAGCACTAGCTGCATCAATCGTTAGAGGAGTTCTAAATATACATGAAATATTAAATAAATTCGTAAAGTCTCATAGCAACTAAAACAAATAGTCCTTATTCCACTGCTTTTATCTTTCAATCGAATTAACAAAACACACGGACATTCAAGTCCCCAAGAACTCAGTTTACAATTTCACGCCAAAAATGATAAATATAAGCATTGTTGGAAGTGGTGTGTACAAAGTAAATATGTTATGTAAACTATTTTTACAGCATGAAGGGAAAAGAATACAAAATCAAATACTGTACGGTAATCAGTGTTATATTATTTACTGTTTTCTGGTAGAAGTGTAGAAAGTGATCTATATAGTCCAAACAGGAACTTTTTATACTAAAAAATACAGTTAAGTCTTTGTAATATTAGAGCTGAAATGGTTGATCATGTTGCAAAGCATTTTAATACAAATAATCAATCTACGTGATTATTTTATGGTACTCATTGAAAAGGCGTATGGTAAAAAAAAACACGCTGGTTGGTTAAGAAGCAAAATGGATCAAAAAGCTATGCACTGTCTTCAAAGGTCTAAAATATCAACTTAGATTATATTGAAAGTTTCAGCAAAATTGACTATATAGAGTTATTTTGGTTTTTATTGTCTTCTTTATATTGTTTACTTGACTTAATTTTCCACATGTTTGGAATTAGACTCGACCAATGATGTGAAATATCTGAAACTTATGGAAAATCAAAACATGTCAACCAACATAAAGAACTCTGGTAAATTTTAATTAGCAATTTAAAGTTTATACGAAGTGGAAAATATTTAATTTCTGTAGACAAATTGTTTCAGCAATGCGTTATTAAACTTCCTTTTTGACAACGTTCGAACTATAGATGTCATCATTTGGAAATCTTTGTTCACTACGGGTACCTCAGAAGATGACATACTCTTGCCCATGACTGCAATTGGACAAGGTAGATATAATGCGTTCTAGCAAAATATAGGAACCTGTGCCTTACCGGGGGGGGGGGCATCAGGAAGGCCAGTCCTGATTGAAAAGTGCCTACGGTGGACTATAAAGGATACGAGATCAACCACTTGGAGTTCCATCAATCATGAGGGAAAGAAAAACAAATCATGTTACGTTTCACGACCATCATCTCGGCTTCATCATCACCAACGACAATAACACCAACTCTGTGATTCAAAATGTGGAGAGTTATTCGTCAAACTGTTAAGAAATTCTCTTAGGTAGTTTCTGATTTTACTCCTTGTTTTGACAGTTCAGTGCTTTTGTACCTCGCCATAGATCTAGGTGACTGAACGTATCATGAAGTTCATTTAAATTACTCCTCGCTCGTTGGACACTATCACTTCAGACGAATACTCTTTTATGCTATTGGAGCTGCTTATGACATTGTAAAAGAACACTTTAATGAGTATTCCAAATATTGTAGTACGAAGCTAAAGTTGATGATTTTTAGAAAAAGAGTTAAATTGTGTTATGTATATTTTATTTATATTGTGTTTAACTTTTTCTTGCTTAAAGATTATAAGGGCCTACCTGACCAGTGACATTTAATTTGTAAATACTATAGCACATGGCTAATTGTTCTCTATGAGTATAGACTAAATATTTAGATGACAATTAATGGAGATATATATATATATATATATATATATATATATATATATATATATATATATATATATATATATATATATATATAATCTTGAGTTTGAATTACGGAACGTCTTGTCAACAAGCAGTATAAATTGAAACGAATCGGAAATGAATATGAAAGTGGATTAAGGACAATGGATACAATATTTATAAAGGAATGACCCAAAATGAATATGGGCTATGATTAAGACAATGGACAAGAAATCACAGAATCACGAATGGAACGGATATAGACTCTGATAAAGGCAAGGCGCCTCAATATTATATAAATTAATCAGCTAGGAAAGAAATTTGAAGTGCACTATGAGTTGATGATACTCCTTCCTGTGATGATCAGGGAGAAAGGACGGATTTGACATACTATATGGATATTAATAGGAAACTTAAATACAAAATGGAACGGAAACGGATTTATTATTCAGAATATTACGTAGGAAATGCGGACTATTGATTTAAATAACTTAGAAACGAATTCGAAGAACATTTACTTAACAGTAACTTAACATTAATTTACTGTTGTAATTGCACATATAACTTAATAGATTCGATAACCTGTAGGAATAATATGACTTGTTTATTCATTTTAATTGCATATGAATCATTAATAGACTTGACAATCTTAATAAACCTTTCCTTCTCTAATCATAATTAATTTGCAAATGATTAATTAATACTAATTAACCTAACTATAATCAATGAATATTATATTCAAAACGTTTAAAATTATTGATTTACGATCAAAACTGCCAAACTAGAACTAAAACAATTTTTCATGCTTTGGACAAGAAACTCGTGGCACCTGAGCTAGTGTTGTTTTTAGTTTGGGAAGATTTATTTATTTGACTTATTCATTGGAATTATAGTGTTCATTATTACTTCCTGGACTAAATCATTTTTTAGAATTATTGTAAATTCATTCAATAACAGTTTGGAGTATATCATTGTAATATATCAAAACTATTGGCATCTTATCACATTCGAGGTTATTGACGTATCAGTACTTTCAATATTTTACTTCATTTGGATCAGCGCTGGAATTCATTTTAAACACTATGCATTTGGACTTGTGATAGAAAATTTAGTACTATTTGAGATTTAATTTACAAAACTGTAAGTTCATTTTCATTTTTCACTTTGCATTTTAGGAAAATTAATTATTTGTTGAATTTGACAAAACTTGTTGGGTTTTGCTCTTTTCTGGTGCTTAGTTAAGATCATACTGTTATAACAATTGCCAGACTCCTACACGTGGCTTTATTCTTGGAATTAATTGAAAACGTTTCCTGCTTTTATTACTTGTATATTAATGAGAACTGTTCCCAGTTTAATAACCTGAGTAATAATGAGAACGTTTTTCCAGTCTTCATTACATGGTAAACCTTGTCATTATCATGGATTGTTTAAAATGAATCTAAAATGGTGAAAGGACAAACTTACTTCTATATAATGTATGACGCTTATGTAATTTCCACTGCATACTATGGATGTGCTTTTTGGGGATTTTTCAATCACTGTGGACGAATTAACCAATAACTTCATTGGCAAATATTACAGGTTACGAAAATAAGATAACTGATTGAACAATAGTTTAAAAAGATAAAAACTTCCCAATAAATGTAAACTTGCAGTACATAATATGTACGTGCCAATTGGAAACATGTACAAAAGATAAAAAAGAGGTTTCGAATGAACCTAAAATGGATGATTCATACATTTAACTTCGGAATGGGGTTGATTTAAAGTGAAAAAAATATTTTTTTTAGCTGTTCACCATTTATAATTTCTATGATACGTGTACAAACTAATTCTTAGAAACCTCAACATTATTCGATAGTAACAGTAAAATTGAGAGCAAAATATGACGTTAAGAGCAGCTATGCGAATACCGATTGATGCATTTTCAGGTGTCTTCAAACTGGCTATAATGTACAAGAAGAGAATTCTTAAGTTCAGAATCAAATTCTTAACTCAGGTGAAATTAATCTACGTAAGAAAATGAAACCGAAGATAAGTGAGTACTCCCCAAAAGGATCAATTTTTATATTGTATATACTCTTCTTTGATAAACTGAAACCATTTCATCTGGATCAAAGCAAATCCTTCCAATAAGAATATGGCGGAACAGAGAATAGCCATGTACGACACATGCGAAACTGCAGAGAAGGCAGAGTGAGAACGGGTAAAGTTGTTTCTTGTGTGGGTCAGCCAACACAATAAATTTATTTGTGCTTGGTTGGGAATGTTAAGGAAGGAAAAGGTCCAATTCTGCGTGCCAGTGTTATCGGAAATCCAAGCAGATGACTTCTATAAGATATATATTTTGTATAATAGTTTACTTCATCTTTTGCTTCCTTTTATTTTAGTAAGGGTATACATTGATAATACAACATACAAGCACGCACAAGCATACACTCAAGGATTTATGTAGACAAATGACCGACACAGAATTGATACCTTGCCAGTAAATGTCTTTGACTCTTATTTATCTTTACTTGTCACTGAAATCCTGAAGTTTTGATGTAAAGACAGTGCAATGGTAAAGCATTTTTATGAACTCTGTTCAAAGATACTTTGGTTTCAAAATTTGTGATGTAAATCTAAGACACCAACTGGCAATGATCAATAAAATGGCTATCTCATACGTTTGCTTACCATTAAATAGTTTTCATGTTCGTTGAATATACTGTAAATGTCCCTTTTTACAAAGTACATGACAGACTGTAGTACATCCACAGGTTCATCAAACGTGCTTGTTTTAACCTTGCGTTGTGTCTTGGTTCCTTTGTTTTATTACAGACTAGCTTTTGATTTGTAATCTTCACACAACTTGGTCAAGAAGTTTCTTTTACCATTCAGAGCCATTTAAGGAGGTACATAGGTCATAGAAAAATACTTTTCTTCTACGGTAGGAACTGATTAATTCCGAACATAATATTTTCAAACGTTTGAAAACGATCAGATAAAATGAGCGCTTGGAAGTCAAATCCTGATGATGAGCTTGATTACAATTTATGATTTCTTGGACATCCAAAAACATTTCAAGTACAGAAGGTATCTATTGACTTCAGATCAGACGTATTGGAATGGTACTCATCAGTAAATTGAGGATAGTTTATAGCTGCACATAATTATCTAAAATTCAAAGCTAATTTGATTTTATAGATTACAAAAACGTACGCTCACGTAATACCATGTACTCACTGAGACGTCATGAACAAGTACCATCGTTCGTAATCCCTGAATCAGGATGCACATTCTTTTAACTTGTGCTCAAGACAAATTGTAGGAGCTTCGTGTTTCTCCTGTCATAAATGTCTTCAAATGAAGTTCTGACTACATATATATTGACATTCTCTGTTTGGATTCTATTCCACTTTAATTTCCTTGCGTCTGTACGTCAATGCATTGATAAGCGTTCAGTATTCAAGAATCAATGTATGCCCAGTTCTCTACTTTCTTCATTAAAACCATATTTCAAATATAAATCATATGCGTAAGTGATCTTGATTAAAGCAATGTGAATAGAAATAGAAACTAAAATATGAACACAATCAAGTTATCAAGCTTAAAAGGTAAATTTAAATAGGCACAAAAAGACAACTACATTTTGTTATGGATACACTCATCAGGGATGTGAGTTCATTCACCCAGTCCATACACAGCTACCTCTCGTCAATAAAACTCCCTTCAAATGGCAACTATATGTAATTGTATGTGATATGAATAAAATATATGTATTTTATGTACGCTGTATCAATGATATACCGCTTGTATAAATGTTTCATTAAATGGGAACTCTGCAAGCATCGTTTCCTTTTAATGAAAACTTTATGCATCTCAGAGAGAGAGAGAGAGAGAGAGAGAGAGAGAGAGAGAGAGAGATCACAAACGCCTAATTACGCGTATTTGGGTACAAAGTTTTTTTTGGGACGCAGAAAATCACCCACACAGGTAGGAGTCCTCCATACGCACGCTTTTGTTGCAAGGAGGAAAGTTTTGCAGCAAAATAAATATGTTCTAATCACTCTGAAAACTGAAGTAATGCTTTTATTTTAGTTTGTAGCTGACTTCTTTGATCAAAGGTCGCTGGCTTGCTTTGATGAAGGTTCAGGTGTTATTCTAGGCCCCGCTAAAGGCTCCCTTTGAGGGACAAAACAAATACCACATCAAATGAATTGCTGTACATTGACAGAATTTTAAAAAATATTCTTTAGTATATATCGGTGCTTCAGAGGTCATTAGTTTTCATTGAAGTTGCAGCAAAACCATTTTTCTGGGTTTTTTGTTGTTTCAATTGCTGTCGTGTGGTCGACAGTAGTCCTTTCAAGTTTCCGCCCTCAGAGGTGGTCGATTGTAGCTAGTCAGTTGTAGGGCTAGTTTGATTAGATTATAGCATACAGTATCCAGGCCAGATGTCAACATACACGGATTATGAATTAACCGTTAGGGTGGTTTGGGAATATCAAATAAGGATTTGTTTATGTAACAATTTATTTCAGTGCATTTTTATGTCCATGTTTGCGGCTTCCTGTCATGTTGCCTTTGAATTTCGTCAGTTCAAACTCAAGATTTTATTTACTTTTTTATCAGCCAAAAATGTTGTAGCCAACAATATGGCCACATGGTATATTTTGTCATTAATAGGTGAAACATAATTGCAATTTGCGACATTGGCGATGCCCAGCGCAATCACGGTTATTGATTTCATTTCCGGTTGTTGATGCATTGCATGTGTAGTAGTTAATGGGGAAAATGATGATTTCAATGAGAATCAGAACTGCAAAGTTGCTATAACTGATAGTTCGGATGCGACCCTAGCCAAGCGTAAGAAAGTGAGTGATTCACGGCTTAGCTGGGACCGCAACATTTGCTGGTGGGACTGCAAATTTTGCTGGTGGCACTCCTATTTCTACCAATTTAGGAGTCCCAGACTCCTAGTTTTGAAATCGTAGCGAGACCTCTGATATATATATATATATATATATATATATATATATATATATATATATATATATATATATATATATATATATATATATATATATATATAAAGATAAGTACATTATCGAAATCTTTTCACAGATTGTGGCACCTTTAATTTCATGACAATTATAATTGCTATTCTTTAGGGACATTATCTTTCGTTCCTTTTGTGCTTTCGCTATAAATGCTTTTTATAATACATCAATCAATTAAATTCATTGATGGTTCTTCATCTATTAAAGTTAAAGGCTGCCACAGTTTATTTGATGTTAACCAATTCATCCGTTCTCTATGTTGAAAAATGACAGAGGCTTCGAGCAATACTGTCTTTGAGCCATGAACCATACCTGTTTGGATGATATATATATTTAAAAAAAGGAGTGGATGAACGATGTTGTACTTGATGGGCTGGAATTTGATAACATTATAAAGCGAAAATCTTTATATATCCACACTCTGGTGTTGGTTATTCTCTCCTGAAAGGCGTGATTTGCAATAACGACACTAGTTTACATCTTAAACACGATACTAAATTCTGACTGAAATTGCTATTTATTTCCGTATTTTAAATAAATATTCAGTCTATGCAGTTTTACTGTATAGGACAAGTCGTTTAATATGCACTAAATGGTCTATAACTTGACAGCAAAGAGCTTTCTCTGTTCTAGCAACAGACATACTATGCATAAGTCATCTCACTTACAAATAAAATAATAATTTAAAAAGCATATAAAAGTAGCACATTCATCACTTTAAGAATTCTGTGCGAATAGATAGCAGCTAGGATAAATATCATTGAATGGACCGCAGATTTACTGTAATGCCGAGCACTCTCTGTTTACGATAAATTGCACAATTAACTGTTGGTAGACCCCATTTCTATTGAAATGACATCGGAAACAAATGACAACAATGCTTCAGTAAATAAATACGAAATTCTTTGAATTTTAGTCAGTTTAAATTAAAGCAGCCATGAGATACGATTCCCAAGCACGCGAGTTATGCTTTCCACTTCTGCATTTCTATTGAAAAATGACAGATAACGATCTTGACATCAAAATGCAAGCAGCTCTCTATATTGCGAATGTAAGCATGACTATTACCGCTTTATTTGCTTTAAATTTCTGCCAACGGATTAGAAGTTTCTCATTATGTTCTCAGGAACATTTTCACGGAGATATTTTACCCTTTCCTTAGTAGACAGTAATCTATTTTTGTACATAATTGAAACAACAAAAACATGTCAGATGTCGTGTGTTTATTTCTCTTCGATATTAATTGCTGCGTTTTATGTTTGTGATTTTCGTCAGTGCTTGCCTTCGACAAAGAGACACGTAAGACTCACCAGCTTCAAGGCAATTTTACACTAGTTTGCTATTATGTATTTAAGTGTGTTTCATATGTAATTCAGATAAACGTGATCTCTCCTGATCAAGTGCATTCGGGAAAACAAAATAAAACATTATTGGCCGTATGATATTAATATAAGCTAATACGGTGTAGTAAATTAGCATATACAAATGGTACTTCAATTCCATGGCTTTTGATGAGATAATCCCTAGCCAACCATGAAATAAACATATCTAACTAGGGTCAAACGATTACATGAACAAAACTGTTTCGTAGTTATAATATTTCTTATTTTAAATATTGTTCAACATAGTTTACATACATACATACATACATACATACATACATACATACATACATACATACATACATACATACATACATACATACATACATACATACATACATACATACATACATACATACATACATACATACATACATACATACATACATACATACATACATACATTCATGCATACATGCATGCATGCACGCACACACACATAGATACATACATACATAGATACATACATACATACATACATACATACATACATACATACATACATACATACATACATACATACATACATACATACATACATACATACATACATACATACATACATACAGCTCAAATAATCATGTGGTAAACTAATTGATATTAACTTACAAAAAGAGGAACTATAATGAGACTGATTGTTAATATAAAGTATGTAACCGCAAATTGCATCCCGGATGTTAGTTTTTTTTTCCTTTAACGGAAGTAATGATATTAGCAAAAACTCGAAGAAAAACTGCAAAAAGGTAACAATTAGCAATCGAGTAAATAAGTATGGAGAAAAATGAATACATTGCTTAAATGAAAAATTGGTGGATGTAAACAGATGACGATTTTATTTGCGTGTAGTTCTTTTGGAGCTCTCTTGGATTAAGCTGCATGGTTTCAGTACTCTAGGACGGGACTGTATGTCCAGTACGATTCGTTTTATTTTTTGGTTTCATACATATTTAGCATAGGTTGTGAGCAACTACAGTTACTGTTCACCACCTAAAATGTGCCCGGATAAGAAGAGTGCACTAACTAGGGGGTCTTTGAGGTTTTTCAGTCAGAAGTAGACTATTTCTGGTATGTTCCAGAGGATTAACATTAGTGTGTCACTAGATTTTCCACGACTGTCTTGTTTAAGAATATATTTACCTACTTTGAACCTCGTCTGAATGACAGGTATTCGACCATATTTATCATTTCCTCAGTATTTAAAATCGTAGTTATTTGCTTGCTAACTTCTTTGTATCTACTTCGCTATCATGTCTTTGTTGTACCTTTGTTCATAAAAATGTTCAGGCCTATTTTGGAATGATGCATTATCACCGGAGAATGCAGTTATAGTTGGAAGAACAAAAGCAGATATATATATATATATATATATATATATATATATATATATATATATATATATATATATATATATATATATATATATATATATATATATATAAACAAAAAAGTGAGAGGTAGAATTTGTTTGGGGAATAGCTACATTTTTGAGAGAGAGAGAGAGAGAGAGAGAGAGAGAGAGAGAGAGCAGCGTGAATTAAATCAAAACTATTTATAATGGTATATTTATACTAACAACTCAAGGATTGTGGAACACTTATTTAACAATTATCCTGAGGCCACCTTCAAATCCACGACTTCCATCAAACTGTTTAATAACTTTTTATAATAATTGTAGAACACTAATTTTCATCCATTTTATTGTTTCCCAAGTAGTATATATCATGTTTTTTTATAGCTACCATGTACAAAACATACTATACTCGCCGCCTGTTGGGTGTCACATTTTCCTAACATCACGCTTTGATGAAATCACTTGGGAAGAGAGGCGTTAGAGAAGAGTGTCTCTCATGCCAACAAACATGTATGTCAAAAAACGTCTCAAGTTGTATTTTTAACACAAAAACATCTACTCACCATAAATGTGTGACTTGCATCAAAACAATCATAGAATCAGTGTTTGGACAATCTGCTTAGGCTAAACTACGACCGGAAACTAAAATAATTACTGATAAGTACAGAATATTACAATTATAATGTAACTAATCAGCTAAATATTACTGGCTTTAAATTGTAAATATATATTCACATTCTAACGTCTGAGCGAGATAAAAGCTAGACTGACATAGACACAGACTACATTATGAAAATGAAAACAATAAACAATTATTGTAGTCAGGTATGCAAAAACGAATGCACTACATATAAACACTAAATCAAGGTGCTGATATATGCTGATATATATATATATATATATATATATATATATATATATATATATATATGTATATATATATATATATATATATATATATATATATATATATATATATATATATATATATATATATATATATATATATATATATATATATATATATATATATAAGCAATATCGTAGGGTAACAAACTTGCAGAACATAAAGCATTAGGAACTGAAAATGACTAATGTTCGGTATATTAGCTCAAACTCGGCCACTGTCTTTTACTCAGGACTCTGAAATTACATAAAAGTTAGTTTATCTGTATCCTTCTCTCATTTCTTTTTGGAATAGTCCACGAGCAAGTGCCTTGTAAATATGAGTTTGTCCGATCCGTGAAATGGATGATACTGTCATTAGGCCACAGAATAAGGTGTCATTCGTCAGACTATATTTCTGGGCTAATTCATGAGCAATTTGTATAAAATGCTTCCTCAACACCTGACCTAATATGTTAAAAGACGTGAACAACATAGGATCCATTGATAAAACAACATTGGGTTTCCTCCTACAGCTTGAATCCAAGCCATGGAGATTGTAAGCTTACAAAGTCTGGTAACACACATGCCACTAAAACCAAACACAAATATCTTCAAGATTTAAAATTATAATATTCTATTGAATACCTAATAAAAAATACTAAATATGAACTAAACACCAAACAATAACCTTCCAGACAAGTATCATCGTCATTATGGAAACAATTTCCTTATACAGCAACACCCCAAACCATGTTCTTGAATTAAATTTTTGTGTGTTCAACAACCAAAACTAATTGCAAATCAAGTGGCTGTAATATCTTCCAATGTCAATATTTCCTTCTTAAGACTTGAAACGATATTTATAGGCACCCAGTACATCATTAATGTTTG
This sequence comes from Potamilus streckersoni, assembly GCA_016746295.1. Lineage (NCBI taxonomy): Eukaryota > Metazoa > Mollusca > Bivalvia > Unionida > Unionidae > Potamilus > Potamilus streckersoni. The sequence goes on from JAEAOA010002121.1 coordinate 1,632,325, forward strand.
AGGAGATTTATTAAATATATAAATCAAAATGGATCAAAACGGGCGACAAATTTTAAATATGTTTTAATGATCCAATGACTTTTATCATACGTTTAAATATATGCCAGAGGCATCGCAATGGCCCGTTTGATTTAGATAATCAGTCTACATTCGGGGTCATAAAATAACTTATCTGTATTAATAATCCAGTGACTTTCACCAATGTCCTCTATAGATCGGCTTTCACCCCAAGCACTAAAAAAAAGATTTTTCCTCACAACCTGTGAGTTCAGACTTAATGCATATGCCCCAATCAGATAACATTTAAAATGAGAGATTATAAACAAAATAGTCTCCTTGACAGAAGCGTCCTCTTGAAATATAATGCGCAGCAGGCCCACGAGCTTCATTTTGACTGCCTTTCACAGAATGCCCCACCTTGGAACTAGTCATTCATGAAGCGATGGAAAGTGCATATCACCAGAAGTTCATATGGTTGCGTACAGTAGACTTTCAAATCTCAAGGACCGTCCTATGGGTGACAATGTAACCTAGGTCACACAACCATAAATTAAAGAACGTACAGTTGCAGAGACAAGCATAGGCAAACTTTAGTTTACTATCATTTGGTGTTACAATGTTGAACCAAACATATATCTACTAACATGCAAAATATGTAATACTCAATCCGTTGGCGAAATCTTTTATTTTAGACAAGGAATGAATAGCCTACGAGCTCATTTACAAACAAAATCAACACAAAACTCGCCAACCACTCAAACCCACCTTCCCCTTTTTTATATTATTTTGTGATGCTAACGATTGCGTATAACCCGTGGTGGACCGATACAAAACGCTCGCGTAAGGAATGATACTTGATATTGCAACTGAAAACTATGTGGTAAGAAAATTATTCTGGATACTGCAACTGAGAACTATGTGGGAATTTTGCCCAAAAAGACAACAAAAAACCAACAACTTCCCAGTGCAATTTTAATAAAATGCCAGTTAGTAGGGCATCGATTGTTTTCTTTTCTTATCGCATTCAATTCTTGCGATAGTATGAACAAACCAGAGTGTGACTGGGACTGATAGTGAATGGTTATGGTACAAACTATTGATTTAATAATCTTCTGTCAGATATATATTGGCGTATGATGAAAAATGTGAGTTAAATTTCAACTGCCAGTTATCTATCTAATACCATCTTAATGTCACCGGATACTTTACCCGAAGTTTTATGCAATTTTTACACGAATGTATTTCAAACACAAATGTGTCACAAGCTTGTTCACCATGAATAAGAAATATGCACGCTCCTTTGTACAAACATTTATTTCCCTTTATATTTATATTTCCTGTCTTAGTTTCTTCTCCTGCCATTTTCATTTTCATCAATGATCGAGCTCATACGGTCATAAATGGGTATAACTAATGTAATCTGTATTAATGACAAGGGATATAAACTTATTAACTAATTAATAGAAACTGTATTGCTAAATTAGTAATGAAACTAATACAAAGTACAGTCCAACAGTTATTAAACGCTGTACTACTAGCAAGATTCTATATGTGCTAGGTCATTATGACACATCTGATCCTGTAACTTTCAAATTGTATAACACTGTATAGCTAACTGCTTGAGCATTGAACGCTCTGGCTTTTACATAACAATTCATATTTTTAAAAGAAACAATTAATATAAAATCTAGATGGAAATAAAAGTATGCCGAGGAACCAGCAAGACACAACTCAAACTTTTAAATGTATCTACAGTTCATCTAAGTCATTATTATAATTTAATTAACATGCAAAAAATATTTTCCCTTTCGAACTTTCCCACTTTTTCTTTTCCTTTTCTTCGTGTGACTACATTTTGTCATTATTTTTAGGTCCAGAAACAATGTCTCATGACACAGGCGAAAGTACGCCACCCTCGTGTTTTAACGGATTTTCACTGGTATATGTCTGAGAGAGAGAGAGAGAGAGAGAGAGAGAGAGAGAGAGAGAGAGAGAGAGAGAGAGAGAGAGAGAGAGAGAGAGAGAGAGAGAGAGAGAGAGAGAGAGAGAGAGAGTTGGGGGACGTACTATAAAAGCATTTATACGTTGTCCTTCCCAATGTTAATTTATTGGTCGATTAATCTGCTGCCTTATCAACTCACACAGTGAATAAGTAAGACTGAGGATGGACAAAAACAACATCAGATCATTAACTAGATTAATTCTTACAAATAGATGTGTCATGCAAATATTAACATGCTATTTACAGCTCTTTGTATCACTGGTATTGTGAACACTATATGAAAATCCCACAGAAAGTGAGCACCTAATGTTACGAAGTTCTGGATTTTAGTAGACTATTTCGTTAATGTTCAGTTTTCTTTATTTTATTTCACTACGTACTTCGCCGTGTTTTCTTTCTTATGGATGAAAGAGAAAGAGAGAGATCTAAGGGAAAGAATAGAGGATTTAAATGAAATTCTGTTTGATGCTGAATTCATTTAGAAGACTGAGATCATTATTACTTGTATCGGTAAATAATATAATGTTAAAACAATATTTACATATGCACATCAATGAATCATATGCAGACCACAATTTGATATATTAATAGTATTGATATTTCAAATTGCTTTCTAACAAAACTTTCAATGATTGTTATTTTAAAGCCTTTGGTTGATTTGTGCTTAAGAATAGATCGTCGAGTTCGATTCTGTCTTCGCTTGATGTAAAAGTAACCGAAAAGGATTTGATAAATATCTAACTGAATGCAGAAAGAAAATAAATCAGAACAAAATAGAAAAATCTGATTATGATACATTTATACTATACGCACATATTTAAAACTGTCGAGGAAGATTTATTGCCGGCCAAACAAATAATATTACTAAAAGCTCGTAAGCTTAATGTTCAGGAATATTGACAGCTTGCTAGACAAATAACTGGCTGTCAACAAATGTGTTTGAAACTTTTAAAGATGTGTCATTATGCCTTCTGATCCATTTTAGTGCCGATGGTGAATAAATATACATCTATAATGATCATATATGTAATCATTTAACCGGTTTTGATGAATTCAATATTTATATTTCGCTAGAAAAATGAGAACGCTCAATTAATGAAGTTTTTAAAAGAAGTTTCCCCGAAAATCTATTTAATAAATGTTTATTATATGGCAGAAATGTTATAAAATCATATAAACTATATATTTTTTTTATTTTCAATCATTGTTTTCCAGGCATTTGGTAAAAGTACCAAGTTTTATCTATCCGTAATAGCGGTTCTGTAGAATATTAAAAGAGTATGACCCTTCTAATGTCAATGTTAAATTGTTTATTAGGTTTTCAATAGTAAACTTGTTCGTTGAACAAAGGATTACCAATTATTTTTCGAAGCTCAGATTGGTTGCAGGAAATCTATATCCACAACTGAAAACAATTTCACATTACGGGGAGTAATAACTCGTTATATTTGATCAGATTTTTAAACGGATAACTGTTCTATGTTTTTGTTTGTTTTAATAAGAAATGGATTCTTAATTTTTAAAGAATTTGATGCCATAATGGTATTTGAATTAGGAATGAGATGTAAATTATTTATTACTGTACATTCATTGTATAAAAATATCAAAACTGAGTGAGATTTATTAATACTTTGCAGGAAGAATTTGATTTCGCTCTTTTTACGTGTTTATTATTGATATTGTAGAGGAAATTATTAACTGTGAACACATACATATGCTACAGCCATTTATTGTTTTATACCCGGATGATGTAGTTATATCTTCTGTGTCAAAACATGACCAGGGTCTAAATGTTACAGTGAAATTTGGCGCGTTAAAATTAATTGAAACAAAATGTTTAAAAATGTTATATGTTCAACAAACGTTAAGTGCAGAAACTTTACAGGGATGTGTCGCAATGGAACATAATTATGCAAGTTTGGAAATCTACCTACAAAGGTAAAAGTGAAATTATTTACAAACACGTCTTAATTAGGGATTAGCCGTAGTATGACGTAAATACAAAATAATATTTAAACCTCCGTTTCAGGTCCTCGAATGTGTGCATCACAGCGGTATTGCCCTGAAGAAAAATCCACAATAGTCCCAGAAAATCACAATATTACCAAAATAATTCACAATAGTCCCAGAATAATTCACAATATTACCAAAATAATTCACAATAGTCCCAGAATAATTCACAATAGTCCCAGAATAATACACAATAGTCCCAGAATAATTCACAATAGTCCCAGAATAATTCACAATAGTCCCAGAATAATTCACAATAGTCCCAGAATAATTCACAATAGTCCCAGAATAATTCACAATAGTCCCAGAATAATTCACAATAGTCCCAGAATAATACACATTGATTCCAAAATAATTCACAATAGTCCCATAATAATGTTCTAGTTTTATGAATACTTAGTAATTCTAATGAATGATACCAACAATCGTCTACTCCTATATTATCTAAACCCAACATTAAACACATATGCAGACTGATTTTAATATATGAAATTGGAATCCAAAACAGGACAGAATCAAAACTATGAATTACTTTCATTGCTCAGTTCTCTCCTAATATATACCTTCATGGGTCTATTTTGTCTATTTTGCAATATATCCCACGTGCCAGATCTTACTACTTAGTCTAATGTTTCAAACTAACTCTTCACTTGACCAAACCAATCTAAATGATAAAGAAATTAATTTTTCTAATAACCCGCTTGACTAACCCAGCTAATGATTACCTTGCCACAAGCTATAGCCATCATCATATTTTACAATAGAAACAATACCCCTATACAAAATTAGATAATCTCTTCACTGAACACATTAGAAATAAAGCCATGCACCAAGAGTTACAAGAAATACAAATAAGCATAACAGTCTAGCATGCTAATATATATATATATATATATATATATATATATATATATATATATATATATATATATATATATATATATATATATATATAGATGCAATAAACTGACGACGAACAGTACGAAACTAGTAACTAACTAGCCTAAGCGCTTTCGACTTCTTATGAGTCTTTTTCAAAGGCAAATACAAAACATAGTTACGACAAACAAATAAACACAAAAACGTTGCGTTTGTAAACCTCTACAAACGCAACGTTTTTGTGTTTATTTGTTTGTCGTAACTATGTTTTGTATTTGCCTTTGAAAAAGACTCATTGGGAGTCGAAAGCGCTTAGGCTAGTTAGTTACTAGTTTCGTACTGTTCGTCGTCAGTTTATTGCATCTATTTTAATTAATCCCTGACAGACGTGATCCCTTGGTGGATCCAGTACGCTTGAGAGGGTTGTTATTCGCCATATGATTTGTATTCTTTATATATATATATATATATATATATATATATATATATATATATATATATATATATATATATATATATATATATATATATATATATATATATGCTCAGCACGAATTGGAAATGTGTTCTATATATATTTCAAGCAATCGTACATGATCTTTTTCTTTTCTTTTCAGGTATCCATTTACAATGCTAAAATCCACTCACAAAGCAAAATAGTCTAACAGGAGAAAAACACTACTATCTTTCAGGGACAAGCTGTAGATACGTCTCTTTAAGCCAGCTTAATTTAAGAAAAAGCATTAACTGAAAAAAAACTGTGTTTCGATATTTATTAATATATGTGCCACTGTCTGTATGAGACAACAGGATCCAGTAACTTGTTACGATGATGAATACATCGTTGTGTGCTAGTTTTATTTATGACAATAGAAATTTGGGTGAGTCTGACCCAAAGCTGCATATTCCACGAAACGAAACTAATCTTCTAAACGACAACGCAAATACGACCATTTTTGAACCAGACCAATATTATCCTACTATCTATATAGTATTTTCGGTAATTTTAAATATCTTCATTTTTCTTTTCGGATTCATTGGGAATATTTTAATAATTGTGGTTATTCTGCAAACCACGAACATGCGGACTACTACCAACTGCTACCTCATCAGTTTGGCAGTGGCGGATTGTTTAGTATTGCTCTCGGCAACTCTTCCTGGCATTCCCGAAACTTTCTTTCAAGTTAATCACTGGCCATGGGGAAGGGCAATGTGTTCTATTTTAATATTTTTGCAATATCTTGGTGTTGACACATCATCTCTATCTATTACTGCCTTCACAGTGGAACGATACATAGCCATTTGTCACCCAATTAGAGCCCATACAATGTGCACCGTAGAGAGGGCAAAAAAGATAATTCTGGGAATCTGGGTGTTTGGCATTCTTTACTGTTCCCCTTGGATAGGCTTAACAAAAATCGACTTATACCACAGGACATCTGGTGTGATTGAGATCTGCACTTTCAGACTAAAACGTAACGAGTACCTTGCATACTACATGATAGACTTAATTGTGTTTTATATCATCCCGCTCTTGCTGGCTGCAGTATTGTACATTTGCATTGCAAGGATCCTATACACTGCCACTGGTTCAAAACAAAGCAGGGCCCGGTGTATGAATGGATCAATAATAACGGACAGGAGAAACACACAAAGAAAATCACGCATACAGGTAAGATCAAAGGAAACTACAAAGTCATACAAACTATTTATATCCAGATTGGTTGAGTAAAGATTTTAAGTATGAATATCTCTAAGTCATTTACAAAGGTGTACAAGAATCATCACGTCATTTTTCTAGGGAAGTTCATACATAAAATATTATTATGAATATGTATCTTTCCAGCATAATGGCCAAAATATTTTTGGGATAGTATTAAATTCGTTTGGCTTATCTGAATTGACTCTGGTGTTTTACAGAAAATGTAAATGTTTCCGTTTAAATTTTAACTTTTTCATTATTTTTGTTAAGTGTATCGTTCAGAGAAATTATTCAAAACATAACTATGTAGACATGCGTATGGTAAAACTACATTTATCAGAAATGCAATCAAAACATCAGCAAACTATTGAAGTTTAATATCATGGATATGCATCTGACTGCATCCATCACACTGGTAACGGAATTAGGCTTGTTATTATAACGGTGATTAAATGTATCTATCATTTATCCATTAGATCTAAATACAACATAACTAAAAATGAAAGCAATCTAATTTATGCCGAGTTTTGATTATACGTCCTTAGATACTAGCTTCACACCTCTCCTTTGGAATAAAGTTGTATGAAAAGCGAAACAAATAGTTTCAAAGAACAAAGTGTTCTTTGTAACTATATAGTTTTCAATACAAAGGAGATTAAGTTTCATGGCTCAAGGAACCAATGTTAAAATGGCAAATCAGCATAGTACATGGTGAAATTGAGAAATTAAAGTCATGGAAGATTTAGAATTAAATGAAATTAGGGAACACATGTCGGTTGTAGCAGATGAGCACGCTATATTGATTAGCGATATAATACTCTAATCGACGAACATTCCTGAAGGTTTGTCCAGATCGCTAAGATATTTGGGCTTATTAATGTTGTCTGTTTGTCTGTCCAACAGCAATCCGAAACCAACACCGCGTTTAGGGTTTGCCTTTTCAATTTTTCATACACTAACGCTAGTCGCATGACTTGGTATAAAATGTTTCATGTGGCCACGTGAAAACGTGGCCATTTTGATATGAATTCTTGCCTTCCTGTCAGCCCATTTTATCTAGATTAAGGTTTGCGTTTGTGTCGTTTTTCATACACCTTTGCTTGTATTGAATATACAAGCAATATATAAGCTTATATGTAGATTTATCTTAAGTAGTAATACACCCTTTAGTGAAAACAATGTATATTTGCCCTTTGTAACCCTTTGCGTGTAACCCATATTTCTAGAAATTGCTACCAAGCAAAATATTTGGGGGGGATATATTACAAGGAGTATTGTCAAAGGCAGTCAGATCTTGATAAATGTGATCTAATTTTCAAGCTCCAGTGACCTCCATTAACCTTTTAGTTCATTTACATGGACATGTTTAGAAGTGTAGCATTATACACACGTGTATCATAATGTGAACTAGTGAAACAAAGCTTTGCGGTTTTATTGACAACTATTGGAAATGTTCCAGTATGCCTTTTAGTTTTCTTTTGATTATTTCACAATTTTACTCAAGATCGCATCGGTTCAAATAGAACATGAAAAATGTGTCGATGATATATATATATATATATATATATATATATATATATATATATATATATATATATATATATATATATATATATATATATATATATATATATATATATATATATATATTCGCCATGTGTCCTATTGTTGATCATGTAAAAGAATTTGGAATAATTAAGTATCGACATCTTTTTCACTTGTAGCGAGAATATGAAAGAATTTACAAGACGTTAATCTTAAAACATGGTGAATAATCATCAAATGGAACATGGAATCACAAATTTATTGATTTAAATGAAAATGATTGGAATGGTATATGTTTTAAGTCTTAAATACTCAAATGTATGATGGCTTCAGACGATTATTATGCAAAATATCTACCAACAAACAAGTTTTTTTTAATGAAATAAGGCAAATGCAAAGTACTATATATTCTGCATGCAATAATACTTTTTAGTAATTGTACAACACTGCATATTTTATCTTTAGATGATGTGATCCTTGCAAATTAAGTCTTAAGAAAAACATGAAGAGATCCAATCACGTAAGACTGAGTGTTTAGAAAATGTTTCTTAACCGCGAAGTAACAATATTTCTGTACCTCTGCCAAATTAGTTCATGATAGCTAATACTAATGAGAATTTAAATATTTACACAAAAAACAAATAAACTTTAGCGAACGACATATAAATATCATTAAGGTACTACGTGCAAAATTCAATAGTTTTCAGAAATGTAATATAAGTATTTAATGAGTTTAACATAAAAACAACAATCTCGGAATCAAAAAATAAATGTTTGGTTGGTTTTAAAATATGGATATTATCATGCAAATAACATACAACCAAATAACTGTAATATGTTGATAATGATTCAAATTACTGGCAATGAAGATATCTTCAGATGCAAGAACGAAACAACCAGATAAATTTTCAAAGAATATACTGAGAAGATACAGTTTGCAAAGGAAAGAGTTATGCAACAAACGTTAAGAATTAGATAACGAAAACTATGTGTTAACTATGGCTTACTCTGATGAAAGAATCACCTGTAATTTAAAGGATTGACAGAACTTTGAGACTAAAATGTGAAAGAATTCCATTCAAAATAAATTCAGAAAATAACGTTTTGCCAAAGATAACACGCATTACAAGCCAATGAATGTGAACCTGGTTGAACCGAGGAATAAACACAGATTAAAAGAATGGATCAGCATGAATGGTTTTTAATATCGTCAGAACTTTTAAAGAATATTTACAAAGAAATATATTCCTACCTTAACGAAAGGGGGCCCCGAGTGGCCGAGTGGTCTAAAGCGCTGATCGTTACGGATCACTGCCATCTCACCTCATTCTGCGTGAGTTCGAGTCCAGACTCGGCTAACGTGGGTAAGTGAGAAAGCCTGCCAGTAGCTTCTCGTGGATCGGTGCTTCTTCCTTGGGTTTTCCAGGGTTCTTCCTCCACCATTAATACTGGCCGCCATGTATAGCCTATCTTGTGTTGAAAAATGAGGTTAACTCCTACAATAACCTTAACGACAAATATTCAAAATCAGTCAAATAATATTAGATGTAATGGTTGTTCCTAAACTGGAACACTTGCAATGACTTTACAGATGGAGGGACATGTTTTACCAACAAGAGGAGTGTCTTTACGAGAAACATAATGATATATGTAAAGATTTTGAAGACCATAATAATAAAATATACGTACATGTGGAACCTGGAGGATATCATCACTCATTCGACCGTTGGGAGTCAAAAATCAATTTCCATTAAAATAAAAGAGGTGTCAAAACACACTTTGTTGTCGCTGATTGTGCAACATGACAGGAGTTGCTGCACAGCAGCATCCGTTCCTATAAGGGAGACTGCGTTTAGATTGGAGTACTCCTCAAAAACACTGCATCAGAAATGTTGGGCGCTTAAAAGCGCAGTCACGTGAATTTCTATTGATCACAAAACCAAGATTAGAAAAGAAAGAACACCTAAAAAACACATCACAGTTAAACAATTATTTTTAACATGCAAACGTCCAAATTTGACTTACAATGTTACACCATTATTGTAGTGACATCACTGAAGTAATTCAAAGAGATAATATTTAAAAGGATGGTGTTGCCTCGAGCCACAACTCTGAAAGGATTAAAAACGAATATATTGTTCAGGCCGCTAAGCTGGTATAATAGATCTTGAATAAAAATGGTAACGAAGGCCATATACATGTTGGCGTGGTCAAAATGTGTATTCGTGTGTATGCATGTGTGTAATTATATATTGTTCTCAAAGATACAAGTTACTACTAGTACGAGTACGCTTACGATGATGCAGGAGAATTACGAATATTCGTATCGTATAGCGAAATTGAAGGTTTGACTCCTTTATATCTCATTGTATTTTTTTTCTCAAATAATGGGTAAGCTCCGCTAAAGATTATTTACGTAACTTAAATATAAAGATACTTTTGAAAGATATGTTTTTGGTTTAAGAATCTGGAAAAGAAACCTATGTATTTAATTCTTTTCAAGGAAACTTTTATACAATGCTTTCGTGCTTGTAACTTTACTACGAGTCGGCATGTGTTCATATCGGTAGAAGAGTATGTTTCATATATTTTTCAGTTTTAACTTTCAGTTTTGTTTCTATTCTCTGTGATTTGTTTTCATTCATTGCGTAATATTTCTTTCATTTCAATATTTCTCTCAGGATTTGTTCACTATATGATCTTCTTTGATCAATCAGTCGGCAATGTTTTTAAACATTTCAATTTGTGCACCGTCTCTGGTTCCTCTCAAATCCGTGCATGATATGCCTAATAACTGATGACGCATGGCTTTTTATACAACAAGAAAATGATTAAAATAATGCCTCTAAAAGTGTCAGGACCAGGTGATATAAGGAAAAGAGTCTTAGAACGAAATCAATAATCCGATAACTGTTTACAAGACATTTATCACTATAAATGCTTTTTAAATTCTGGAGCAAGCAAATCACGAGGAATTTATATACTCTCTACTAATAAGATATATTAAACACACTCTAGACATTTCAAATTTGATGTCGGAAACGTTTTAGAATTAGACATTAAACTTGAAAGTTGACCAGTTACGTTTATTCAATATGTACTCCCAAATGAAGATTCTCCAGGTCTTTTATAGAATAGAAAATACTGCAACGAGTTCTTTATTGATCTTATAGCATCACTTAAGTTAAAATTTTGCTTAATACAGCACAAGCAATATATTTTATTTATATATCCAATTATGTAAGTATCAATAATCGCAACGAAAAAAAGTATTACAAAGTATTGAATTATAAAATCATTTTTTAACTTCAGTATGTTTTAACTCCAGTTGTTACAGAATATAAATGGATTCAAAATATACACTTTAAATTTTAACGTTTTAATTGTCTTTCTCGTAAACGACGAAACTTCCGCTTACATCTAATCAATTTATCCACGTTACTGGTCAACGTATTGACTTTTAATACTTTAATTCGAATTGCCAGATGATAGGTTGGGTCCAGGAGTTTGGAAATTTATGAATTCACGCGGACATGATAAACTATATCTAGGAAAGATAAAAAGAAATTGGACAAATTTAAAGTAATTAAAAATATTCAACGTGATTATTCTAGTGGAACAGGTAAGTCTGCATGTGACATTAGCAAACATTTATTGCTTGATTGCATTTATTGCCCTAATTCACAATGATGAAACGAGGACGAAAAATAATGGAGTCATTGAAAGAGATAATGTGCTTTATTTAACTGTTTTTTGAAAATTCTAGATTTAAATTGGAAAATAAAAAAGAGAAACTGTTATGTGAATGGAATAGCAGAAAAAAAGTATCCAGTACACCATCTGAATTAAAATGACACATCTGTTCCTTATGCTGCGAAACCAAAATATATGTATGCTGAAAGAAAATACTAATTATCAAAATATTCATAACTTTGTTTTGAACAAAAAAAAAACGAACCATAAGCAGAATAACGAATAACACCTTTGATTAATTAGAAAATGGAGAGCTTTAAAGAGTAACATATATTAATGTTTGTGGAATCACTCGAGATATATTCGATCAAATACTGACTTTCAATCGTTTTGCTTGTACATTCAATAGATTACATTTTTCCCAAAAGAAATAAAATTATTTTTCTAAAAGGTGTTTCACAGCAGTAGTCTTGTCCAATTATTTAACGTTTTTTAAAAATGTGTTTCAAATTTGGGCGAGTTGTTTTAATATTTAAAAAGACGGGAGTATTTAGTTGTCAGGCTGGAAGCACTTTCGAAAAAGGAAGCATGATTATCGAAAATGGAACGATGTTGTAGAGGTCTTTATTGTAAACATTTTGCAGACCTTATTTATCACTTTTTCCATGATTATTATTTTTACTTTTAATAATGTGTACTAGGCACTAGATTGTGTACCTCTGATGGCGCTTTCTGCGGTCTGAAATCTTCTACAAAACATTTTAAATCTAAAACTAAACCAGAAGAATATTTGCTGTATCATTTTGTTCCTATGTATGTGAAAGTGTTATTAAATATTCAATATGGACGTAGACCGATATGTGATATCGTTGTTAAACCCTTTCATAATAGTCAAGAGAAATATTTGGCTAAATATGATATAATAAATGTCCACGATCGGTGGACAGAAGTATACTGAATTTGATGCAAAATAAATGTAGAATACAAAAAGACTGTGACTTCAGTATAAAAAAAATCATTATGTCAGTTCATTATGTCCCCAGGTCTTGTGCTGAAATCCTCTATGCTCAGTTTTCTCTTGCTTCTTGCTGCGTCACTTTATAATTTGATCGTCAAATCCAACTGTACTTCGGGAGAACTAATTGTCCAATTTCCTAACCGTTATTTTCTTTACGTATGTCTCAGTGCAATTGACAAACCAATATAAATCTTGTCTAAACTAAGTAATTAGGTTCGATTCGATTTTGTTTTAGCAAATTATAACTGACAGGGTATTCATACAGCCTTGTGGGCGACTATACAACATCAACGCCAACAACATTACAGTAAAAGAGCACCTCTATGGCAATGTCACCAGTGCAATATACTTCAACGGCAGCATATGGGACTGGTTCATAACGACAGTCGGAGTCAAACAAGACTGTCTACTCTTTCACGTATTATTTAACATCTTTCTGGAGAGAATCATGGCTGACTTGCTTGAAAAGCATGAAGGGACAGTCAGCATCAGAAGCAGAATAGTCATCAACAGTCATTACGTTTTTCCGACGACATTGATTGCCTAACAGGAAATGAGCAAACACTAGCTAGCTTAGTAGAGATTCTAAACAAATCTTCTAGAGTCTACGACATGGAAATCAGTGCAGAGAAGATCAATATCATGGCTAACAACACCAAGGGCATCAGCACTGACATCAGGGTTCAAGGTATAAAACTCGAAACAGTTCACAGCTTCGCGTATAGGGGATAATTGTAACAGATGAAGGATTAAAGCCTGGAGTAATCTCCAGGATTGCGCAGACAATAGCAGCGCTGACAAAAGTGAAGCCCAACTGGAGCGACAAGAACATAGCACTTATTTCAAAGGTCAGACTGATGCACTTATTTCTCTACGCCTGTGAATCATGGACCATGGCAGCTGCATTAGTGAATAAAATACTGGCCACAGAGATGAGACCGTGCCACCAATGAAGAAATGCGGCAAAGAATAAAACAAGCCATAGAGCCTCACTAAGACTTCCTGACCACAGTGAGAAGAAAACGTAAACTGCAGTGTTATGGACATGTATCAACTTCATCAGGACTTGCTAAGACAATTCTGCAAGACACTGTTCAAGGAAGAAGAAAGAGATGCAGGCAGAGAGAGAAAGAGGTGGGAAGAAAACATTCGGGATTGGACAGACTTGATATTGAGCGACTTACTGAGACAGACGGAAAATCTAGAGGAATGGAGGACGCTGGTTGTTCGGTCTCATGCGGTACCCCAACTGTCTACCGGGTCTGATGATGTTGATGAACAAATTATTACCTACAACATTAATTGTTTTCTTGAAAGTTTATGCATATATTCTCCATTGGATGAAACAACCTTAAAAATTGTTTATCTTAACCTTTGTCATAAATGTTGTGTTATAAATTTGCTCTTTCTTCAATATTTGAAAATTCTGTATTATTTCGTTCACATTTTGAACATAATGTTTTAGAAATTATTAGTTAAAAAAATGACTTTGGCTAACAAATTTCCTCAACAACCTTGAGAAAAAACGTGTTACCTATTAACATAAGTAAGTGATAAAGCATATATAATAAATTTAAAATGCAGCTATGTGCGCAACTGTTCGGACTATGACAACATATGGATATCTGAGTATTATCTCTCATCAAAAGTTTGTCGTAATAAAGTAATACTATACACTTAATATATACGAAATTAACTTTAAATGAAGATTAAAAATTTAAAAAATAACTGAGCAATCTGAAATCACTAGAAAAGAATCACATAATATTCAGATAATTGTATTTCAGATCCTGAATCATTATTTATTTATTTATTTATTTTTTATTTTTTTTATTTATTTATTTATTAAATATGATCCAAGATCGTGTGACAGACATAACCTTTAAATATCCTTTCTCACGCACATGATAAAAGTTATCCTTAAGCTCAACATAACATTGTAAGTTGCAATCAATTAAACAATTATTTCTTTAGGCGAGATTTTACTTAAATGTGCAAGGATTAAACTTATAACAGAAATTAACAACACAAAAAAAATAATTGTAAAGCCGTGCTGAGAAATCTTATTGTTAATATTAGAAGTCTTAGTAAATCAATGGTTAAGGCGGAATAACAACTGTCAGCTCCAGTTCTCGAATCGCACTATCGAAAGAGCCAGTGTCGGCTACAGTGGTGTTTTTAGGCATAGGAGTTCACTCCAGTTGCTTCGGTACTAAGTAACCTTCATTTGTTGATGTACATTAAAATATCAAATAAAACCAAATACTGTTAATTATACCTTGTCTGGAGATAACTTCACGTAGGAATAAGTTGTTCTTTCGCTTTTTTACATGTACATTGTCCTGCTTTGTGACCAACACGAGAAAAGATTATTAATTTGCTTAAATCAAGTCTAGAGCAATTTGTTAAATTCCGAAGAATTTTTGAAAAAGAAATAAAGACAAATAATATCCACGATAATTAAAAACTAAGTAATATCCTCCGTAACAACCAATTTATCCTACAACAATTCATCTTTCCTTTCATTCGTTTAAACTGCGTCTGCTTCTTGCTCAGCCATATGTTACTCACCATAAATGCGTAAGCGAGTGCTAACAGCATTTACCAAAATTAAAATGAATCCCGTTATTATAATAATTATTATTCATTAATAATATAATTCTCATATGTCTGATGGAGGACAAGCTGTACTACCTAATCATCATTTGAATATATACCTGATTAATTTTAGAAGTTTTAAACTTGAATACATCATATTCAAACTAAAGAAATATATCAAAATATTTTCATGCACTAAAAAAAGAAAGAATTCTTGAAATTGTAACTATACTGCATAATCTAAGTCCTTTTGTTTTATCTTCGACCGATAAACAATTAATTTTTGCTTAAATGAATCTACGTAAATCTAGTAACAGAATTTCTTTGCACCCCGTACATCCATTCTCGTTCATCAATATTGAATGTTATATAGTAAATACTTCCCTGCGAGTGTCTGTATCTTCGATTGTATATATATCCGTTTTTTGTCAACATTGGTTAATCAATACATAACTGAATGCACAATAGGATTGACTTCTCTTGACATTTCTGCAAAATATCATATTCTTCCCTCGTCGTCGTTGCCTGTGTCATTGTACCACAATAATAAATTAATATTTGTGGTCATTGTCTGTCGATTTTATTCAGTGTTTGGTTACAGAGTTATGCACCGTGTTGTTCGATTAAGTCCTATATCCAGATTGATCTTACCCATTTTTGTCTACCTCTTTATAACAACTGTTTTGTAATAGTGATGTATTGTAGCCAGCATTTTATTAGGTGATGAACGCTTTCATCAAATAAGTAGCCAATGTGCCTTGCAAAATCTGATATGTTGTTGACCTATGGTTCTTCAGGTCACTAATATTTTATACATGGTTCATTGTCATTTGAGCTATTCTTGAAAATGTATTTCATATCAAATGTGAAGTCTTAACCAAGGGAGCATGTCAAAGTCAAGCTGAAAACTACAATCTCAACGATAATTTTGGTTTTGTATTCTGATCAATGTTTTGGATATAACGATACTACTTCCTGCATTGAAACTACACGCGATTTGTTGTAGATAAGTCTTTATCGCTAGGTAATCAGATCATTATGCTTCTATAAATTTGTATTTTGTACTACATACATAACTTTATACTGCATACATAACTTTATACTGCATACATAACTTTATACTGCATACGTAACTTTATACTGCATACATAACTTTATACTGCATACATAACTTTATACTGCATACGTAACTTTATACCGCATACGTAACTTTATACCGCATACATAACTTTATACTGCAAACATAACTTATACTGCATACGTAACTTTATATAAGTTACTTAACTCTTTACAGCATACATAACTTTATACTGCATACGTAATTTTATACTCCATACATAACTTTATACTGCATACATAACTTTATACTGCATACATAACTTTATACTGCATACGTAACTTTATACTGCATACATAACTTTTTACTGCATACATAACTTTCCCTGGAGTACGTTTAGTCATGCTTTTCACTCAGTAAGTGTACGTAAAACCTAATTTGTCTAGATTTAGACATTCGATTGTTGGCATTCAGATTTGAATATTTTACCTTTTTACTTCGAAATACTGGTGATTTCATTAAGGCCATTTATGTTATATTGAACTGCCTTTTAGTGTACATGTAAATATATTTTGACATTATTTTCAGCAAATTGGAAATCATAAAGTTTACATAAAATATGTCCTTTTGAAAAAGTAACTTTTTGATAGAGAGATTTTGGTTATTTTAAACAGAATAAGGGAAAAGAACTTTAAAGCAAACTACGTAGATAAAAAATATCTGAAAGATGAAAGAAAAATTAACTGAGGCGAGCATAATTCACTCATCTGTCATTCTACAAAATATTTTGGGTTGCTTCTCAGAAAAAGTTGATTATTCAATGTTTCAATGCATATTATCAAGTTTGTTGGAGCAATCGAATATTTGTAATCCGCGAGATCAACTGTTTTCTTAGGACGGTATAGATAACTTGCCTAGTGTTGTATAGTAAGACTGCAATACAACTCTCCTACATTTTTTAATAGAATTAGATAGGGCGATAATTGAAAAACTCGAATCGCCTTTACCATATTCCTTGAATTAAGTTCAAAGATTCGAACACGGATGCCAGTTTTTTCCTCAGAGTTTTGACATATTGATATATGTTTCAAAACTGAAATAACGAAAACGTTTGAATTATTTTTAATAGAGTAATTAGAACTTTTAATACATAAATTATATCTTAGAAAAGATACTTTGCTCTGTATATTCAAAACTGAGTTTAAGACGTTTAGCTTACATGTTTAGTACATAAAATAATACTGAACTTTTAAAAGTATCACTTATTGCACGATATAAAGTAAATATAACACATATGTCTATCTGAACATCCATACATCCACCATTCACTCATCGTGTGTGTGTTTGTGTGTTTCAAGCTGAACTGGGGGTCCCGAGTGGCTGAGTGATCTAAAGCGCTCACCGTTACAGATCACTCATCTCACCTCTATCTCGGATTTGTCCAACGTAATTATGTGAGAAAGCTTGCCAATAGCTTTATGTGGGTCGGTAGTTCATTCCAGGGTTTTCCAGGGTTCTTCTTGCACTATTTATACTGACCGCCATGTATAGCTTATATTGTGCTGATGAATGGCGTTAAACCTAACAATAGAAACACCATCAAGCTGAACTAACTGATTATAATTCTGTCATCTACTACAAATGTTGCTCGAGGCACGACATGGGTGTTACCCATTCATACATCCGGCATATACGTTGTGATAATATTTATTTCTTTTTTGTGATGATCATCAAACTTTTCCCATAAACGCAAGTGGAGACAAAATATCCTTGAAGATTGTATGCCAATTAGAGCAAAGTTCAAGGTCATAAGATTTTTATTGGCCTGGGAAGGAACAGTACATTCAACTATCATCATTGATGAATTAATTATTGGCAGACATAGACATAGTAAAGATGTTTTATCTGAAGTATTAACTATTGCTGACGATGTCGCCGATAAATGGTCAAAGTTCGAGGTCAGAGTAATCATTTCTCAGTTTTTAAGGACAAAATGTTATATAATGGGCTGATAGATAGGCAATATATTTTTAACAAGATTCACCAGTCTACATGTAAGATGAGTGAGGATAACCAGTCTGCATGTAAGATGAGTGAGGTTAACCAGTCTTTGTGTATGATGAATGAGGATAACGGATCCGGATGTAAATATTCAAGATCAGAATGTAAATTGTTGAGTAGATGTTTAAGGTAAGATGCTAATATCTGTAGGAAGAGTCTATATCTTACATTTCCATTTATTCATTGCTAATAGATAAACGAATGGGGAAGAGAGCCAGAAGGTAAACTCACAAGACTTGTTTGTTCATGTGTTATTAGCGAAAATTACAAATGTACACATTTTTCTTGAAACAGTATGGAAACATTCATAAAGTCACCACCACCAATCAATTTAAGAATACAAGGCAAGATACCCAGCTGAGAAGTCTATATTATTCAACATGACTATTCAAAACTTATCTATATCGTGTTTGTGAATTTGGTTAAATCTGCCACTGATCATTCTGACCGTGACTTTGTTGCCTGAGCAAACCATGGTTTCTCGGAGAATTAGCAAACTAATATTAAGGGCCTTTTGGGTTTTTAATAAATATGCTGCTGTCTCATGTTTTTGACTGTGCTCAGCTATCTCGACAGATATTTATACTTTGTTAATATTATTATGAATAGAAATTAACTCGTATTCAATACTAGAAGCAATTGTTCCTTAAGCTCAATTAATGCTACATTCATTTTGTGGAGTTTTAAATTAGCCGAAATAAAAGCTTTTAATCAATATTTCGCCTAACCTAGCGTCATCCCATTTCTCGTATCCCGATTTCTTAAACTGAATACTGCAGTACATGAAAGCCTGTTGGACAGCTATTGCAGACGATGTTTTCCTTAATGGGGTCCTCTAATTAGTGACAATTATAACAAATCCATGCAGAGTAATGTATTCTAATAATATCATTGCTCTGTGAATGGCATCGCAACTGTGCAATTTAATGATGCTTGTTGGCTTGATGCTAGTGTATGTACATCGTTAGAAGAGTTCTCTATTAGACGTAGATACTGCTCTTTGTTATTTTATAAAGAAGATGTGTTTATATATCGAAATATTTCACCAGCCAAGTGGCGAAACCACTAGTGACAATAAAAAAATGAGTTAGGCTAAAAACTTAGATTTGCCTGTAATTTTTTCTCCATCATGAGTCAATACTTACAATGAATTCATTATTACGTCGATAAAAAGAAATTCAGAAATTACACAATAATATTACAAGAGTAACTTTGTTCTTACAAATTTAGGTTGTACATATGAAGCTTTAAATGATGCATTTTGTAAAAGTAATGACTGACTTTATATAAATATCATGATACTTTTCATTTCTTGAGCAGATTAATACAATTAAAATTGCTGTTGGGGTGAAGGTAGGGTGGGGTGGGGTTTAAGGTGGAGTGGGGTGGGGTGGGGTGGGGATGGAGGTAGGGGTCTGTACAAGCGTGACTGAAGGATCCAACACCATTTTTAGGGCAACATCATTAAAGATTTAAACGGTTGTGAGTTTACTTGTGATAATTTTTGTTTCAAATTTTGGTCATTTCTGTATTTATAAACTTGATTTGCGTGTGCTGGCAAGCTTGAAGATAAGATGTGTAATAGTCTGCACCAAATTTCAATTGTCACTTAATTTCAGTTTGGAACTGACACTTATCGACAATAATAAATGCTTCATTTCTCCTTTTTTCAAATACATTTATGACTGAAATCCATAACCACGTGCTGCGATGGTACTGAGTTTGATCGTAATTTAACATAACACTTTGTACATACGAGAAGATTAACACTATAGACACTATTGCCCTCTTTGGGGCTTTTTTATAATACGGATTTTACTATTGGCTCCCTTTGGGAACTTTAAGAGGAGTGAAAAACAAACACCTTATTAGAGATTAATGTCAACACCCAAATGCACTAACATTGTGTTGTCTATTCAGTTTTATTTTGATACATTTGATCAGAAACGGCGTTGTAAGTTACAAATACACCGTCTTGTATACATTCTTTTCATATAAATGAAAAATCACATTTATTTTCTTTCAAACAAAGATAAAGAAAACTAAATAATTTTATCTTCAAAATTGCTAGAGCTATGCCGAATAATGTCAGTAATTGTAAAGACCATATGGCAAGGCGGGAACATTGCTAATTACCAAAAACAAAAAGCATGAAACTAATGAAACATAGTGAAAATTAGAATTTGTTGATCCAGAAGAAACAAATACCTATTATGGCAAGTCAAAACCGATGTAATAAAGTATACATTCGCCGTTATATGTATGTGTTCTTTTAATATCAAAGGAGAACTGACTTTCTTTCTTAACCATCTAAACAGAGCTGGGGGTTTTTTGTATCTAATTACAAAAACTTAGACAAATTGTGTATATGCTTGTAAGACAAGTACTAATTGTATTTGCATGTAAAAATGAAAGGAACATAGCTAATTTCCAGATTTAAAAATTTTAGAAAAAAAATGAAAATGAAAAAAGAGAAGTAGAGCATCATATGTTATCAAGCAAACAGGTAATCACACGTACAGATGTAGTATACTATATTTAATAAAAACATTTTTATACGAGCACCTAATTACATATATAAAAGTGGATAGGGTTTTATATCTGCTTCATACAACCGCACGTTTCCGATGTTACACATTCAAATGGAATTGGGTATTGGAATTGGGTATTCTATCTTTTTCGTACTACAAACACACAATTACACGTACAAAAGGAAGTCAAAACGAGGTAGGATGTAATACATTTTTAACACACAAGAACATAGATTGGTTTTAGTTTAGTTTGGTATTTTATGAACCAGCAACTTAAATGTTATCTTTAGTGCTAAGGCAACTGGAATAAACTGCCTTGCTCAGGGAAGCACTTAGCTAGATGACATGGGCTGATCCAATGGTTGGATTCGAACCCACAATCTTTCCGTCACGAGTCTGGCACGCTAACCACCAATCCAACATAGCTTTTGTACCCATTTAAGCCCATAAATTTAACCTTTTCATCTAATCAAACTTAAGCTTGGAAGAAATTAATTTTTTGTTAAAGAAGCTATCTGACATCAAATTATTAATATGAAAGGTGTAAAGGACGTTCAAACATTCAGTTAGAATTAAGAGGTGCCACCTGTTAATTCAGTAACCGAAGTCGGTTGTAAATCCATTCGTTTTGGGGAGTTCGCAAAGGTAGTGATGTGATACACTCGAGAAATTCCATTTGTGACGAATCTAATAAAACATCATTCACAATATTGGTGATCAGTTGGGGCTATGGAATACTTTAAAGGGCAAACATGAGCTGCAGATAAACCCAGTTGTTGCCGATTTCCACATTAATTAGCAAACACACGATATGGACTTGTAAAAATTAATGTATATAAGTCAACCTTTAAAGAAAATATAATTGTAAATGTTAGGCCAAGTACTGCATCATATCGAACGCAAAATGAGAATTGTGTATCGCATAAGATGACATATCGTATCCGACATAGCGTGATTTTAGCTTCTTACGTTTACAACACTGACGTCATGAAATGATACAATGGTGTGTTCCAACTTTCATCTGAAGTCGTTTGACCCTTGGATATCTCCGATCAACATCGGACTTATTGCGTACAAGTATGAACAATGGCAGAGTTTCTCAGTTCGAGAAAGAAATTAAAGGGCTCAGAATTAATGAAATATAGATATGAGCAGGCTTTAGTGGGACACCGCAATGTTTAGAACCAATATATTTCAATATTCTGTATTATTCAGATGATCTGGCACACGACTTTTTACACGAAAATACAGTATTGGGGCTTCAAACGGGGGTATGGTATGATATTTGAATCTTACAAACACTGTGTCGCACATTTAAATGGCGTAAGATATGATATTTTCTCATGCAAGCACACAACTCTACATGCAAAAAGAAGGGTGCCGTATAATGCTTTTTCCTACAAATGATATCAAATACACACTATAGAATAGCGTAATCATTGTTCATAGCAGTCACTTTTGTATTCTAATTATTTATTTCATACAAGCACACAATTACTAATGTCAAAGGGGTAGGTTATGGCATTTTATTATGCAAACATACATTCAGACATAAAAATGATAGTATAGTATGTTTATCATGTCAATTATATTTATTTATAAAAAGTCAGAATTGCACATTTAAACCAGGGTAGAATATTAAACATTTAAATTCAAAACACACGATCACACATAAAAAGTGATAGTTTCTTCCATACAAACACAATGGCATATATATATATATATATATATATATATATATATATATATATATATATATATATATATATATATATATATATATATATATATATATATATATTATTTCCGTGCAAAACAAACAATTATATGTACATACGACGAGATGGGTGTGATATTTTTTGATGCATAATTCCAATCACTCAATCACCCAATCATATATATATATATATATATATATATATATATATATATATATATAGATATAGATAGATATAGATATAGATATATATATATATATATATATATATATATATATATATATATATATATATATATATATATATATATATATATATACTGATGACTGTTGTGGATATTTTGGATATTTGCTATGAAAACACACCATTGCACAAACAACAAGCGTGATGTGCTATATTTTTCATCCAAACACAATTGTACATTACAAATTTCAATACTGGATTTGATATCGTTTCGAACTGAACCATAATACCATAAAAATTTGAGTAAGGTATAAAATTTATTTCATACCAATATTTTGTTTTCTTCACACACACACACACAAACACACACACACACACACAAACACACACACTGCGTAATGGCACATAAACATACATACAAAATCATAGAGGATGGCAATAGTGGTGAGTTATATCCTTTTTAAAAAAAACTGGGAAAAGCCTTAAGTAGTTTGTCTTAAAAAGTACTGTTATTTAAAGGATCAGGGCAAACTGGACCTCCTGGGACAGATTATACAGCTATATCAGATACCCCAAAGTTTCTGAACCCCAAGTTAAAATAATAGAAAATAGAGAAAGCTCTTAGTATTTGCTAATAATTATCCAGGGTAAAAAAAAAACAGGCAGTAATTTTGTCCTGATACATTCATTTTATTTCATTCATTTGCAAATTGTCATACAACAGAGGGCTTATAACTGAATGTGTGATATTAAAAATGGATTAATTCATGTTCACATGTTCTCATATTGACATGCTAAGATACTGAGAGAAAATATGGTTCATTAAATGAATAGCACAAATTCTACGAAAACAACATCATTCGATATCGCAATAATTTTTCATGGTCGGTGACCCTTCACTTCTGACGCTTCTTATGGCGAATTCATTGATAAAAAGATGCACAATATCGTAACAGTGCAGTAAATAGTGAACAT
The DNA here is from genome assembly GCA_016746295.1 of Potamilus streckersoni. NCBI lineage: Eukaryota > Metazoa > Mollusca > Bivalvia > Unionida > Unionidae > Potamilus > Potamilus streckersoni. The sequence goes on from JAEAOA010002121.1 coordinate 1,656,297, forward strand.
TCTAAAACAAATGTTGACTAGAAAGTAATCAAAACATAGTAAAACCTTGCTTTTTATATGTACTCAAATTTATAATATAGTATAATTTGAAATGAGTTTTATTGAAATAACAAACAAATACAAATGATGTACAAATGATGTAAACAAAATGTGTATGTAACGTTAATGAATTGGCTTTAAACAAAATCTGACACAATCATTTCTTATCAGTCTGCATTTGTCGTGGGCTAAAATACCTATTAATTCAGAATAATATGAGTCTTAAATCTAATCATCAGACCATCTGGGAATTTGATAGATGTATTTATCTGTGTAAATCAGAATATAGACCTCCAGTTGGGTATAGCAATGTGCTTCCTTCTGGCTTTCACTTACTCGGATAGACAAAGAATAAACAGGGCAGACTGATTTTGAGAAGGTTGCAATTTAATGCATGTTTATTGACTTTATGTCAGACTTTTTCACATAACAGCCAAGAGTATAAATTACTGTCAAGTAGATTGCTAGTAGTGGTAGATAAAGCATTGGAATGTACAGTATCTAAGTATAAAGTGCAATGCGATCCATGTGTGGTCCAGACCATCCGCCGAGTGTTGTCAATTCTTTCATTTAAATCGTGCGCACTATTGCATATTCACTCTTCAGTATGAATATCTGATTGAGATACTTTCCTTGAAAGAATGGGAAAACGAGAAGAAAATGGTGCCACGATTAATTAGCTAAAGTTAATCACATACACTAGATGAGTCTGTAGTCTCTAATTCTCTGAGAAGGTAAGGACCGTGATGTATAAGTTGGATATTTAAATCTACAATGTGTAATTGTAAAAAGTGGAAGCAACGTTCAATTAAGAAAAAGACGCGTAGTGTATCCAGCTTGTGAGGGTGTGTGATAGTGTAGTCTGATGCCTAGAGATTCGTATAAGTGCTTTTGCGTCAATGTGTCAAATGGCTGAATAATATCGGACACTTTATCTTAAGGTGATATTACCAGACTATAAATATCAATTATTATTAGTGACATATTTTAATTTTGCTTATTTTTTACTCATGATAAGAAATTAAAACGTCTCGTGCATAGATACTATCTTGTATATAGCAGATTCTGACTATATTATCTGAAAATTCAGATTCTCTTTTATCAAGTCGTTATTTAATAGATCTGGCAAAGGTGAAAATGTCTTTAAAATTAATATCAATAGAGCTGAGCAATTTTCTGTAATCCATATAAATTATAAATTAGCTATGTTGTTGCCAATTGAGCTAGACATATCAACTCCATACTCATTAAAATATAAATATACTTCTGCCCATTTAAAGCATGTAAGAAATGTTTATGTTAATAATAGGAGTAATAAAATTAATTAATATTAGTTTTAATTACAACTATCCAGGGCCATATTAGTGCACAAGCCAAATCTGAAAATAATTTATACATTTTTTCAGATATTTTACTGCTCCTATCCGACAACAGTCCAAAATGGGAAGTTGTACTTCCACAGAAACATTTTAGATTTGATTACAACTGAGCAACTTTTAAACACATACATAAATTAAAACGAAATGAATGTTGAGCAGTACTGAATACATCTGTACTAAGATCCTGAAAGAATAGTTTCTTACACAAAAATGAAACGATAGAATACGGAATTAAAATACTCTAAATTTGAAGTCTTTTTAATTGAACGAGCTTACATTTTCTTTATACAAGAAAGCAAACAAAATAATGGATTTCTGTAAAGAAATATCTCTGTAAGAATAATAACTAAATAAAAGATGGATACAAGAGCATTTGGACAGTGATATATGTCTTTTCAAAGTTGGCTTTGATAAAAAAGAAAATGAAAATGAGTAACCATGCACGATGCATTTAGGGAAATATGTTATGAAAGCAAACTATGAAAACTTGTTTGACGAAGTGGAAGATTGTGTATAAGCAAACCGTCAAGTTAATTTTGGAGAAAGAAAAAAAGAACACTTTTTCATTACTCTGGCAAAAAGTATAAGTAATAAAAAGGTTTATCACAATGAAAATCAGCGAATGTTTTACTCAGAATAAACCCAGATAATAAATAAAAGTATTTTAACCTTACAGTTGCACACAGTAGTACTTACCATACTACATTCTACTAAATAATGCAGTCAAAATCCAAAAATATTGCATGTCCTTAACATAAGTGAAACGTATTTATTAAATAATTTAGTTGTTGACAAACGATAGCTATTAATCTCCGAAATTCAAAATAGATAAAAAAAAAACGCTAGTGTGTCAAATCCAAGATAAAATTTAATTTTTTCTGTCCTTTTTTCGAAAGGTAATCTTTTTAATATCATAAAATAACATTTTCCTAATTTCACGGAAGAAATATTTGCAATCAGGTAAGTAGTTTTAGGTGAACCTTCTTGAGTCTATAAAGCAAATGTAAATAGATTGGTTATTGGGGAAATATGTTACAACAAGGAGACATCTATATGCTGAAAGAAAGAATTTGTCCTTAATGTTAACCATTTTTGTTTTTTGTTTTTAAAAATCGCTAATAAAATGTTAAGGATATAATGACTAATTTGTTTAGTTGGGTGCCAAATTGCAAATGATAGTGCATGCAAAAATAAACAAAAATATATAATTCGTTAATTTATAATACAAAGAACCAGGTCCGGATAAAACCAAACAAATTATTTTGATGGACAGTTTTTTTTATATCTCGTATGATACGCTACAAACCATATACTGGGATTGTAACACAATTTTAAGAATAGCACAACTTTCATTATAGCCACGATTGGGTTTTTCTGCTCATTTCAGATCGACATCCATAAATATGGGACAGAATAGTACACATATTTTCTTGATAAAATTAATAGAGTAGTAGTTTGGAAAATAATTAATTTAGGTTTATTCGCACAAACAATAAGTAAGAAACTTGATAATCTAAAAACCTTAAGCAGTGAATTTTTAACAATAGTTTTAGTGAAAATTTGGATCCGATTCATCCAAACAAAACTTTAATCGTCTCAATATATGAGAATGTTTATTGTTATAATTGTGGTTCAGATAACATGTGGGCTAAATGGAACGTCAAAATACAAATTCCTACAAGTTATAAAAGTTCTGGAAATACTACTAAATGACACAGGCATTAGAATGGAGCTAATAAAAAGAATTCAATCGGAAAATGAGTATAAAAAATAGCAAATAAAGACTCATTATTTGATTTTAAAAGATTACCTTAAAACTTGAATATAAACAATAGTAGTATCATAAGTGTTCAGTATTATACACAAATATCAGTATCTCAAAGAGTAAGAACACAGACTCATCCTATTCGTCTTTAGACGAAAACAATATACACAAGTATGACTCGAGCAAAACATAACATGATGATAAGATTGTTGCATGACTCGTTTAATTAGCGTGCACATATATCAAAAGGAGATAAAGAAATCTAACATTATAAACGTTGTGCTTATGGAAATGAATAATATGAAAAATAAAGGTGTTGGGTCCAGGAAAAGTCCAGCAATATATAGCGATTAACGTTGGTGCAATAGAACACGACGTATCATATTCTTTAGAGCTGTTTCAAAGAACATTGTCTGTAAACATAGTGAACAAAACTTAAATTTAAATAATTTATAATCCATGTTGGACAAGCTAGATTCACAATCTTGTCACGAAAAAAATTATAATGCACACTGACAAATTTGCTCGCAAACATTATTTCTTAATGTTATACTATGAAGGGGAGCAGACGGCATGAAAAATGAAATTGAAATTTGAAATGATTTACAGCAACTGTTTGAATAACATTGACAAAAACGCTTCTAATATGATAGTAACCTGTAAAGATAACAAAAACGTTATAAAAATCCACTAACATATATGACATTTCTGAAAAGGAGATTAATGAACATATACATGTACTTTTGAATAATTATAAATTAGATGCAGTGCATTATTTTAGTGTTTGAAAATAATCAAGAATTAGAACTCCTCATAAATGTCACATGCTCTTGATAAATAAATCATATGATAATACTTTGATAGTTCAAGGTCAATGTCATGCACTGTATGCCTACATGACAACAATATATGTTATTGTGCCATGAGGCAACCAATCTCTGTCAAAATCATTACATGTGCAAACAAACAACGAATCAAAGTAATCAAAGGCGTTTTGATATCTTGAAGATATGATGAAAGGAAGTTTTTGTAGAATTTCAGCAGTAGATTTAGAAGTGATAAAAAGTGTAAACGTCCTTTTAAGACTATCCAAAACCTTTAATTCTTATCCAGTCTGATATTTTTCCATTATAGAAGAAAAATTGATAGCAGATATATTTTTAGAAAACAAAGTACAGATATTCAGAGTGCCAATTAATGTGCATGTTTAAAAACAAAGATATTTTACCCAACATGGTAGCTTAAATTTGCATGTTGACACTGAAAAAAATCAGCATCCGTGGTTAAAAACTTGTCTTTGCGATCAATAATAACCGATGAAATTAGGAAAAGATTTGTCTAAGCTGGTGAATCATTTTTCAGTCAGAAAACACACACAAACACACACATACACACACACACACACACACACATATATATATATATATATATATATATATATATATATATATATATATATATATATATATATATATATATATCTATATATATATAATGTTTTGCATTACAAAAAACTATATACCTTGATTTCTTTCATAGAAATCTGGAACGACTGTATATATATATATATATATATATATATATATATATATATATATATATATATATATATATATATATATATAGAGATATATATATATGAGAATTATTTACTAGTTCGTCATGCGATTGTGTCTGCTACCTACGAGCTCATATAACACCGATTCAGTGCCATCGTTTTTTGGTGATGCATGTTTATTGGTGACGGTATATAGGTTGGTGCGTGCAGGCAAAGTGATGGTGCCATTTACTCGCGAACCTGGGTTCGAAACTCAGTAGAGTACGAATTTAATATAATCCAAAATAATTTATACAGGCTTTAGAGTGTTTGATTTTAGTAAGTTGCACAAAAGAACAATCTCATAATAGAAATATGGTGATAAAATAAACTTATAATTACAGATAGAAAATGTGCATGTCTTTATTGGATACAAGTAACATTTACAATGACATGAAAGAAAATATTTAGTGATACGAAACAAGTGAGATTGTTTACAGGTGCATTGAACGGTGTATCAACGTGATACATTGTGGCCTTGGAAGTTAGATTAATGCTTTTTAGAACTGACGAAGATGAAAAGAAGGTATGAAAGGATATTGAACATTATAAATTTTCGCATCGTGTTTCTTTAACCAAATTATTAATCACCAGTAATGAATTTAATTAGATTCCTACAAGATGTATGATAAACAGAATATTACGTTAAATATTGTTGCATTTTGTTGATATCAGACCGTTTGGTTACCTAGTTGCTAGAGCGTCCGCCTCGGATGCGGTTAAGAGGTTAGTGTTAGATCTGATCGGTCTGGTTTCAGGATAATGCTCTAGTGTTAGACGTCACTGTAAACTACTACACTGCAGACATCGTAGCGTTTGACTGGAAAACTGTTAAAAGCTACGTTAAGAAATTAAATCCCACATGTTGATATGATGACAAGACATTTTCTGTGGATATGATAAATACTTAAATTGCATTAACTTTTGATTAAATGGAAATTCCAGCCACGTTTATAGTTTATTTCTTTATTTTTTAATTTTTAAACTATCTCCTCTTTTAGGAAGTTGGTGCTATATTATTTTCTCTCAAATTCTTGTCATTTCTCGTTTACATCAAGTACTACATTCTATTTCTCAAAAATATTTTACATACATAATTTATCTTCATACTAACAAATTACAGCTCTGACACTTTCACGTAGATCTATTAAAACATATGTATATATTTTTTACTATCACTTGCACAGTTATTATACGATGTCTACCACTGAATGAAAACTTAGTTAAATTGGGTTTCTTGTATGTTTCATATTGTAGACATGCCCCGTTGTCTATAACAAATAGTATTAGTTCCCTGGTAGACACTAATAAGTCATTCTAGCCATTATCCCATTATTCACTAGAATTACATTGTCGTCTCTAAAACACCATTTTATGATGTTGGTCCTAACGTACATAAATGTTGCATAGATGATAAAAAAATGAAAGAAGTTTTATCTTTCCACAATTTGAAATAACCAAAATTAATAAAGTATCGATTGAATCAACTTTACTTGGGCCACGTTAACCCCCCTAGATAACTAACACGACCCTCAGAGCTCAACGTCTAAGATAACTAATATCACCTTTAGGATGTATATACACCGTTTTATATACATAACTAAAAGCACGCGTCCACTACCAGCTACTATATGCGAAATAAAGAGCTCATTCACCAATTTAAATTTCAATTGTTTTTTTTTAAATCCTCTTTGGGTTTATCCTTTCTACGTATTGATATTTGATCCAAGTTAAAACATGACCTACTTGATCATCATCATGAACAAGGCTGCATCAGGTCAAGGGTTGGAGTATGTTTTCAAACTTTCAAACGATCTTAAGATTTCTATAATGTGCATCAAAGTAAATCGTCTGTATCTATTTATTCAAAAAGGGCATACTACTAAATAAATGTGCGCATATATATATATATATATATATATATATATATATATATATATATATATATATATATATATATATATATATATATATATAAAGAATACAAATCATATGGCGAATAACAACCCTCTCAAGCGTACTGGATCTACCAAGGGATCACGTTTGTCAGGGATTAATTAAAATAGATGCCATAAACTGACGACGAACAGTACGAAACTAGTAACTAACTAGCCTAAGCACTTTCGACTCTTAATGAGTCTTTTTCAAAGGCAAATACAGAACATAGTTACGACAAACAAATAAACACAAAAACGTTGCGTTTGTAAACCTCTACATTTCTATCTTCACATGTGCTAAAACTATAAATACAACCAGCTTGTATAGACTAGTAGACTTGGCTTGTAGACTTTTAGGGAATTATACAACGTTTTCAGTTTCCGCAACTAGTCTATACAAGCTGGTTGTATTTATAGTTTTAGCACATGTGAAGATAGAAATGTAGAGGTTTACAAACGCAACGTTTTTGTGTTTATTTGTTTGTCGTAACTATGTTCTGTATTTGCCTTTGAAAAAGACTCATTAAGAGTCGAAAGCGCTTAGGCTAGTTAGTTACTAGTTTAGTACTGTTCGTCGTCAGTTTATTGCATCTATATATATATATATATATATATATATATATATATATATATATATATATATATATATATATATATATATATATATATATATATATATATATATATATATATATATAACATATAAACTCATTTCATTAAATAATTGAATTGTTTAGGATTTAAAACAACAAGACATACCCAAATTTAGTGGAAGCTATTTAAACTTATTTATAATTCCTTAAATTATCATACGAAACACTGAAGAAGAAATGAAAAACTAAGTCTTTTTCTAGCTTCAGTGTCAATAGCTTTATCATAAATCATGATATTTTAATCTTGACATTATTAATTTTCTTCGCTAGAAAATATATGAGATATCGGTAGATATGTTATATTGACGCAGAAAAGATCGCTTTTTTCCATCCCATACGAAGAGTATCATGATATCCGAGCGTAAGATTGCTTCCTCACAAGACGCAGTCAAAAGATTTGAAACGCGATCCATGAATGTTGAGCACATAATAAGATTTAGTACACATCTTTAAGTAAAAGTTCGACTTTGAATATGCATATCAAATTGTGTATGTAGTTCAGGACATAGACTAAGTGTGCAGAAGTTGTAGGTGGAATGCAAATAACAGACGTAAACCTGAGATTTTTAGGATGTTTCTCATTTGTGCATTTTGGAGTTCTCTACTGCGAAGGATTGTCGATACATTTACGATCTGAAAGTAAGTTTTTAGTGTCCTACAGTTTTCTCTGAAAGTATTTGATCTGAAACTACGGCTGAATGTAATAAACGTATTTTTTACTGTTATTGTTAGAACAATATGTAACATTTCTATGTAGCTGTTTCCAGTTATTTGTGTATGCAATTTTACGTAATTATTGTCTGGCTCTCACATTAACGATCTCAGTTATTTGTTTTCTGACATATGCAACTATTCTAACTAGTTTTCATTCTCTTTTGTTGAGGTTTTCATCAGTCAGTTATATTTTCTAGGGAGTTTGACGTAGAATTTGACAATTGTTCCAATTCCACAATGATGATTGATGACTGCAATCAAATTTTAAAAACGAATCACTTCTGAAAGCGTGCAAGATGTCATTGTTGTGTTGCTAATACTTTCGGCACCGTTCATTAGGAAAGGTTATCACTTGGATTGAAAGAACAAAATTACACTTCTACAAAATCAATAAAAGAAAAGACCACAGCATGAATTTCCTAGTTATGTGCAACGTATACAGCATTTATTATTTTGGCAACGAGTAACAGGGTAAATCTGGCTATAAGAATACGTTTTGCAAACAAGCTGTATATGTCACGTATCTTGTGAGATCTATTCTGGTTTTCTATTATCTAAGTGGGAATTCATGTAAATTATAGAAACGGCTTTATGAAACGTTATTCATTAACGAACATAAGGATATACAATCCCCATCTTGTACAAATTTATCATTAAGTCTTTTATTTGTATAACGTCTATACTCAACTTTTCATCCACTGATTCAATACAATATACCATAAAGCAAGAGATGAGAGAACGTTTACTAGTAAAGGTCAATTAGGTATGTTATGGAAATAATTCTAGTCACTTATATTTTCCACCTTTACCAGTTGCTATTTTAACTAACATTTTACAAAGCTGTTTACAATCTATCTATACAACTCCTGAATGTTTACAAAGCTGTTTACACTCTTTCTATACAACCCACTAACGGTTTACAAAGCTGTTTACACTTTTTTATACAACTACTAACGGTTTACAAAGCTGTCTACACTTTTCTATACAACTACTAACGGTTTACAAAGCTGTTTACACTCTTTCTATACAACCCACTAACGGTTTACAAAGCTGTTTACACTCCCATTCAACTAACGACGGTTTACAAAGCTGTTTACACACTTTATATGCAAGCTACTAACGGTTAACAAAAGCTGTTTACACTCATTCTAAGAAACACACTAACAGATTCAAAAGTTGTTTATACTCTTTCTATTTTCTATACAACCCACTAACGGTTTACAAAGCTGTTTACACTCTTTCTGTTCAACCTACTAACGGTTTATAAAACTGTTTTCACTCTTTCCATAAACCTACTAACGGTCTAAAAGCTGTTTATGATCTTTCTATAAAACTACTAACGGTTTACATCACTATTTACACTCTTTCTATACAACCTACTAACGGTTTACATCACTATTTTCACTCTTTCAATACAACCTAACAACGGTTTACATCACTATTTACACTCTTTCTATACAACCTACTAACGTTTTGCATCACTATTTACACTCTTTCTATACAACCTACTAACAGTTTACATCACTATTTTCACTCTTTCTATACAACCTACCAACGGTTTACATCACTATTGACACTCTTTCTATGCAACCTACTAATGGTTTACATCACTATTTTCACTCTTTCTATACAACCTACTGACGGTTTACATCACTATTTACATTCTTTCTATACAATCTACTAACGGTTTACATCATTATTTTCACTCTTTCTATACAACCTACTAACAGTTTACATCACTATTTACACTCTTTCTATACAACCTACTAACGGTTTACATCACTATTTACACTCTTTCTATACAGGGGGCCCTGAGTGGCCGAGTGATCTAAAGCGCTGTCCGTTACGGATCACTGCCATCTCACCTCTGCGTGTGTTCGAGTCTAGGATTCGGCGAATGTGGATATGTGAGAAAGCTTGCAAGTAGCTTCTCGTGAGTCGGTGGTTCTTTCCGGTGATTTCCCGGTTTCTTCCTCCACCATTAATACTGGCCGCCATGAATAGCCTATCGTGTGCTGAAAAATGGCGTTAAGCCCAACAACAACAACAACAACTTTCTATACAACCTACTAACGGTGTACATCCTTATTTTCACTCTTTCTATACAACCTACTAACGGTTTATATCACTATTGATACTCTTTCTATACAACCTGCTAACGGTTCACATCACTATTTACACTCTTTCTATACAACCTACGAACGGTTTACAAAGCTGTTTATTCCACAAAAAAGCCGCGTTTATGTCCGTATTTTTCAATTGTCTGACAAGAGTCAAAAAGGAGCAAGGGATCCGGTAGGATGCGCCAATCGCTAATCGCTGTCGTCGTGTACTATCAGATACGACTGGGCTAAACTATATGGGATTATATGTCAAATTCTGCCCAGTTGTTGTCTAGGCGACAAGTGTAATTAACTAAATGTATGAGTTGAAGAATACATACTTGTTTAGTATAGTTGGAATTATGTGTACTGTGAGTACGTTTCATGGTGAAATTAAACCAATCAGATGGGTGTCAGCAACCCTCTGATTCTGGAGTCACGCATTGGTGGTGTCAGTTGTTAGTTTGTGGCTGTGGTACCAAAGGATCAGGGTAGCTTTGTATCGTAGTGTGATCGAATGAATTCTTCAGTTACCAATAGAAGTACCTCTCATGTAGATAGGGTGGTGGGAAGGAGAGGAGAGGGTGAGTGCGAGTAGGGGTTTCTTTGTGGAAGGTCTGGATACAACATGGGTGTGGTGACTTTAGGATTCAAACCAGGTGTTTGCTAGAAGTTTCTGTGCTTTGATTGATTTGATTGATTCGGATTATAGTCGCGTATTGAACACGATCGGCTAGGCGACTTTTTGTGGACCCAGGATGGGCGGTGATTCCTTTAAGAGACCGTTTGGTCCCGAGTTGGACCTTTCTGCAGCTTATACCCGTGGGTACGAAGTTTCTGTGCTTTTTTGATTTTGCTGATGGTTTTAACACCTTGTTGTCGGTACGCGGCGGAAGTAAATGGAAACATCAGTAGAGAGAAAATTAATAGAAGCAATTACTAAAGACCATTTATTTTCGAAATTAACAAAACTAAATTTAGTTATTTCTAAACAAATGATTGTAAGGTTTAGGGCTGTCTCATTTTTATGAACAATGGGGAAGTGCTGAAGAAAGAAGGGATTAACCATTGAACAATTTACAAAACAATACAGAATTGAAAATTTTGCATACTGGAAGTACTGACAATGTTTGTCAAGATGTACGTTTCAATCTAACATGACGTAATCGTATTGCCAACTAGTTGCACTACGTTGTGGAGCTAAAGCAAGAAATATATATAATGATGACGAAACCACCATTCTACTCTTTGATCTTTTCAAGGAACATTATGTCCAACTAATCATTAATATGGTAGAAAAGACCATTACATCTCTGATGAAGAAAATGCTCAAAAAAACTTGGCCACACACAGTAAAATCTGAGTATTGTGATCTCATCGAAACAGGCTGAATTGGGTCGAAACATTTCATCTCATAAAATCCATGACCTCATCTCTGTTAGGTGGTAGTTCATATTAATCAAAACGTTCCATCATATCGTCATTTGGAAAATAGACAGATGCTCAATGTAATTATGGACATTTACTTTTATTTTTAGTCCACCGGATTCCATGAATTTACAAAATGACTAATGTTTCCATGTATTCATTCTTGACTTCAATCTTTATGTTTTCTTTACATTGGTCATTCAGGTAAGTACAGTAAAAGAAGTCATGCTCTGATTGATGAGGGTTCCATTGCGATTAGTGATAATTAATGATGGCTTGGGATGATAAATATTTATCTCACTAGTTTTATCATCGCTATTTTCATTAATGGATAAATTCCAGTCCTCCTTTTCATGAAACTCCAATGTTTCTTCTTGGCTTCTCATCGGACTTATGTCATGTTGCACTAACCTGGGACGATCCGATCGACACACGCAACATTTTATTTATTCTAAGTGTAATTCAATTGGCAGCGTATTTAACAACACATTTCTCTAATACTTTTTTTGCAAGAAATATCGTGGAATTGCTGTTCTCTTATCTGGTTAGTCTTTTCCTACTCCTACACGTTGACGTGGCTGTGACTGATATGATTCAGGTTCTTGGTCGTCTATGTCTATGACTACCTTTTTCATGAGTGAACTTTTTTATAACCCATGATCACTTCTCTAAGACTGTTAATTTCAGTGATATTAAGTGAAGATGATCACGCTCACCTTTATATTTGAGTGGCTGAGCAAACGGAACTTCCACATACAGCTTTCCCAGTTTTATAAGTTGTAAATGTGCCCAGTTATTGCCTTGGTCAAATCATCCCCATGTATAATAACTTCTTGAACAGTCATGTTATGTATTCAGCAAGTGTCTAAGGTGTAATTTCAACTTTAAATCGATCGAAGTAATTAAATCACTTGTATATGATTAACAAAATTCTAAGATATCTTATAACAACTTGTTACCTCTTTAAAATTCTTTAACAACTAAAACTTCATTTTTTATTACATTATCATTAATATCGTATGGATAGTCATAGCTGGGTTCAATGCGAAATTCATTAAGTAGTAAACAGCAATAAATTATTTTTTTATTTAACTCATTTGTGTTTTTTATCGATTCTTTTCAATTCATCTTTCCAAGCCTAACGTGGTAATATTGATGACCATTTCCCTGTTAAAATTTAACTTCAAATACCTCGATATATGCGTTTATTTCAGTGCTAATTATGTCGATGGTATCAGTTAAGACGATACTAATTTTGTTCCTTTCAGTATTTACGACTGTTGAATGCCTGTATATCAGAGTTAAGACTGTTCAATGCCTGTATATCAGAGCTAAGACTGTTGAATGCCTGTTTATCAGAGTAAAGACTGTTCAATGCCTGTATATCAGTTAAGACTGTTGAATGCCTGTATATCAGAGTTAAGACTGTTGAATGCCTGTATATCAGAGTTAAGACTGTTCAATGCCTGTATATCAGAGCTAAGACTGTTGAATGCCTGTTTATCAGAGTAAAGACTGTTCAATGCCTGTATATCAGTTAAGACTGTTGAATGCCTGTATATCAGAGTTAAGACTGTTGAATGCCTGTATATCAGAGTTAAGACTGTTCAATGCCTGTGTATCAGAGCTAAGACTGTTGAATGCCTGTTATCAGAGTAAAGACTGTTCAATGCCTGTATATCAGTTAAGACTGTTGAATGCCTGTATATCAGAGTTAAGACTGTTGCATGCCAGTATGTCAGAGTTAAGACTGTTCAATGCCTGTGTATCAGAGTTAAGACTGTTCAATGCCTGTATATCAGAGTTAAGACTGTTGAATGTCTGTGTATCAGTGTTAAGACTGTTGAATGCCTGTGTATCAGAGTTAAGACTGTTCAATGCCTGTGTATCAGTGTTAAGTCTATCAAAGTTATTACTTAATATGAGAGTCTTTGTATTCATTTCAGTTTCAACAGCCTCTATTTCAGTGGTAATTCTTTTAATCCTAGAACTTAATACCAGATTATATACGCTTTTCATAGTTTTAACATCCTTCACGTTTGCATTTATATCAGTGTTATGTCTATCAAAGCTTCATTATGATTCAAGAGTATTTTTAAAAATGTTTATTTGGTTTTCAAATCCTCTATGTTTGCATGTATTTCACTGTTACCTCTTTCAATGCTACTTTTTAATGAGTGTTTAGTTTAGTGTTTATCATCTTTAATGTAGATGGCAAAAATTTGTTCCAAATAAATTTAATCGTTACTTCATTTGTCTGTCTGTTTCATCAGCAATATCTTGTGACACACCTGTGGTATTGAACTTTGTGTACATATTAGTTTGAGATCTGCTGGAAGATTTATCAATGGAAAACCTCATATATGGATTACTAAAACGTATGATATTTTCATTTCTTCGGTCGTGCTTCCATTTGCAATTAGTTTTCAGCGTCATCTAAATGTTTGGTTAATTCTCTTAAATCATTCATTTTAGGCTCTAACAACCTATCAATATTATTCTGTAAAAGTGTTTTTAAGGGACGTAATTTTGCCACCAGAAGTATTATTCATGAATATTTTAATCACTCTATAATTCCTTTTGATCTCATTATTCAGGTTAATCACTAACTGTTTCAGTTGAGACTCTAAAGTGCCATAGTTCCACAGAGATGTATTTTGTCCCTGTCTCTTTCCAAGATATATATATATATATATATATATATATATATATATATATATATATATATATATATATATATATATATATATATATATATATATATATATATATATATATATATATATATATATATATATATATATATATATATATATATATATATATAAAACCTTGTAGGATGGCTTATATAATTTGTCTAAGGAGTAATTTTACCTTTCAATCGATTGATTCAGAAACAGTTACTTTATCCACTGGGTCAGCATACGCTGTTTTTAAAACTTGTACAAACTGATATTAATTGGTTTTCAGAGCAAAAAAATAAATGATTTTAAAGTTTCAAATTTTATACAAAATGTGCCTGTTATTGATAAATAAAATTTATAAGCTGTTAAAGGTTGCCGTAAATTTAGCCGAATGTATTTGGCCTGTGTATTTCTATACATCATAAAGTTATATAATTCCTTCTCAGAACGCACAATACTGATTACTTTTGGAACTCAAGATTAATGATGTTTATCCCAGTATTTACCATTATTAAATGATCATCTTCCTTTTAATGTTTAAACAAGTTTATGTACACAATATATGATGGAAGTGATATTGTTGCTATTACGTCAATTTCATTGAATATTTGTATCACTTTTAAACCATTAACTAACTGCCTTATGACAATTTAAGTTTGGGGCATTTCTGATTTTGTATATTGAACGTCATATTATTTTGTACATTGAACGTCATATCATTTTGTATATTGAACGTCATATTACTTTGTACATTGAACGTCATATTATTTTGTATATTGAACGTCATATTATTTTGTATATTGAACGTCATATTATTTTGTACATTGAACGTCATATTATTTTGTATATTGAACGTCATATTATTTTGTACATTGAACGTCATATTATTTTGTACATTGAACGTCATATAATTTTGTACATTGAACGTCATATTATTTTGTACATTGAACGTCATATTATTTTGTACATTGAACGTCATATTATTTTGTATATTGAACGTCATATTATTTTGTACATTGAACGTCATATTATTTTGTACATTGAACGTCATATAATTTTGTACTGAGATATTTCATTACCATAATTGTAGCAGTTTTAAATCTCGATTTATATTTAGTATTAAAATTGTTATATCGTGACTGTATGGTAATATTGCATCTTTATAAGATATTTCCACAGTATCAATAACATGGTCCAGGATGTGGTTTTAGTTTAACGCATTGTCCCAGTCATATTCTCGTGATCACATGTAAATATTGAAAGCGTTTCAGTAGTAATAAAATAAATAATCACGACAGACTAAAGAGTTGAATTTATCAGTGAATAATCAAAAATCACAATTTCTAGTTTAACGTTGGGTTTCAAGACTGACACACATTTCCTACCTACGAACATTAAGTCAGGAAAAAGTTTAATTTGTCATGGAACTTCAAGGAACTTTGTACAAACAGAAGCCTAACTTTTTTTCGAGAACGTGTAATATTCTATTCAAAATATACAGGCGGCTTTGCCATTCAAATATTGCTGCAATAAATCTGGGCAATAAGAATTACAATAAATCCAAGTAGAAGAAGAAAGCATAAAACATAAAATATTGCAGATTACCCAGTGGAATTCTAATCATAGTTGGAGTCAATCTATTAAAACTAATATCTGGAATAATTATTGATTTCACCGTACATAGAAGCTATGGTATCTCTCATGAAAGAGCTTACACATGTAATATATATTCACGAGACCAAATGTAATTAATCCATGACATGTGCATGTCAATTGCAAACACTGAAGACATGTCATCTATCCAAATGATATATGAGTTAGTTCAGATGCAAAACTCATCCTAGTGATTTGAGCAGAATTGGCATTAAATGCATTTGATTCTTTTCCAGGAAGGCTAATCCTGATATTCCAATAGAATTATCCACTTTCAAACTTCTTATCAAATTCATGCTTCATTTTCTATCTGTTTTAGTTTTAATAGCAGAAATATTGTATTGATTTTTAATAGAAATATTTTTATGCTAAAAATTTAATTACAGATACATTTTCGGAATGCTAGCCAAAACAAAATATGATATATTTGGAAGTATCGTAATAAACGAAATACTTATTTCATCATCAACTTTAGTATATTACATATTCGTTTAAATCACCACCAAAGAAATAAATAAGCAGGTAACTAGATCAGTTACCTAGTATATTAATCTCGTATTTAAATATACTTAAATGAAAATATTACAGATTTTATACAATAAACATGACATGAAAATGAATGCAGTTACAACAGTCAGTTACTGAATATGTATGTCAAGTTAGTAAGTACGTCTACACACACACACATGCAAATATGTCACAAAAATTGATAACAGCCCAAATTAGAAACGATTTTCTAAAGTTTCCAGCTAATAATAATAATAATAATAATAATAATAATAATAATAATAATAATAATAATAATAACAAGAAGAAGAAGAAGAAGAAGAAGAAGAAGAAGAAGAAGAAGAAGAAGAAGAAGAAGAAGAAGAAGAAGAAGAAGAAGAAGAGGAGGAGGAGGAGGAGGAGGAAAAAGAAGAAAAAGATGAGAAACAATAAAAAATGTAATTAATTGGGTAAATACTATCTTCAAGATATTACATTGATGACTGACGATATATTTGATATGGCTGCAACAGAAAGACTGGAACTTTATCATTAAGCCAAACTCTCCATGAGTAGTAAACTGTAATATCCAGCATCGTTTTTATGTATGACCATGGAGCATTACTACAGGACTAGGGGACAAAACATAATCACCTTTTTGGAACCTAATCGGACATGACACGGCAAACTCCAGCATAGATATTAAACTTTTCCTTGAGTCTCATTACCAGTGCAAAACTCGCCAAGTCTTCTTTTAATTCCTATACATTATACGCTGGGGACAAAATTTCGAGCCCTTTGAAAAGAAACATATCTGAATTTAAAAACTTTCGCGTGAAACTTTATCTTTTTCTTCTTTGTTCCTTTCGTGATGAAATCCCTTTTGGGATTCGTCAGTTATTTCTTGGCTAGTTAGAAATGTGTTTACGTTTTGCATATAGTCACGAATAATGTTTCCAACTCAATGTTGTATTAGAATTTCAATATAAAAATTTTATTCCCGCCCCCAATTCCCATTGCTTGACGTGCGGATTAAGCTTTCCTTATTTCAACAAGCTTCAGATAAATGAAATGAAGAATAGAGTTCCATTGTTTGTAAAATGACACTTAATTGTTTCAGCAAATGCTATATAAATATTTCTTCTCTAACAAGAGCATTGCGCTATAAAACAAAAATCAAAATAAGTTACAGATCTATTTCATATCCTGAAGTGGATACTCTGTTATATATATATATATATATATATATATATGTTATATGTTATATATATATATATATATATATATATATATATATATATATATATGTTATATGTTATATATATATATATGTTATATGTTATATATATATATGTTATATATATATATATTTCAAATTCTAATGCAAACTCCTGTCTTCTCTCAAAAAAAGTTCAATTGTCGTAAAATGAATTTGAAAAATGTTCTTGAATTTCACCGAAATAAAATTGTACAAAATTGTCATTGCCAGATGATTACATAACGCAATTTTAAAATCTCTTGATACAATAGACATATCTGACTGATATTAATCAAACCCCACGTGACTCAAAATTCCTCTTCATCTTATTTGAAATAAAAGTCATTCCTGACTGCCACATAAATCAATATCACACATTTTTTGTCATTTATTAATAAGTCTCCACCTCAAAAAATAATACCGTGTCAAATACTATGAAACCTGAATTAATGATGGGAAACTATTTAGTACTTTATTATAATCTGATGACACAAATGGAATAAGAATGACGTTAGGATTTAGAAACATTCTGACATAAATCATCCTAAAGTAGGTATAGCGTTTTTGTTCAGGGTCTTAGGTAAATTGGTCTATTATCATATTTTACTTCACGCTTTTTCAGAAGGTACTGTACTGGAAAATTTGTAGCCAGGAAAGATATCATTCAAGCCATAATAAAATTTTTAATTTTTAATTATTCAGTCAAAGACATTTTTTCTATCTTTGGTGAGCCCTGGAGTATACTCGAGAGCTGAACTACTAAGACTGCTTCGGTGGCTTAGGTGTAGAACGTCCACACGGATGCAAGAGGTTTCAGATTCGAATCCCGTGCTACCAAAAACTTATAAGAATGGTGCTAGCAGCTGCAGGATCGAGCGCTTAGCAAACAGAGGTTAGTGTTAGACTGGTCGGCCTGTTGTCAGAATAATGGGACCAAGGGAGGCACTCTGCTCCAGTGCGAGGCATCGCTATAAAGTGACTAAACTAGTTAAACTACTTTAAAAATCTAAATTATATACACACACATGCACAAACGCGCGCGCAAAACCACTCAGCAAGTTTATAATAGATTATATTGTAATAAATCAGACAGTAAATTTTGTATATAATTATTTTGTATCCCTACAAGAGATCATCTTCGTAGCTATTTTTATCATTTACAGTACAGCCTGAAGTCCCATACGCAATTGCATACATTAGTTGTGTTTACACATTGAAATTTGTATCATTATACTATATTTGCAACTTTCATGAAAACGTATTCAATAGCATAGTTAGTTAAGCATACGATTCCAAATCAAATGATCAAAGATTTATTCAACCAAACCCAAACTCACAATAATTTAAATCTTTAATCCAAAGACGTTACACTGTGAAGGTTGTCTGATCTGACCACCTACCCCGCGCTCTGCTTGAAGAGTCCTATCCCATTTTAGATGGGTGTTAACACGCGTGGATGCAATCTTTGAGACTGAATACGCGATGTTAGTAAAATAGGCATTGTGATGGCCATTTCATCTAGGAATTTATCTAGGGGTAATCAGGATTGTCACCATTGTATTTTGCGATAACTATTCTCGGATAACCCATGAAATGGTCATCACAATGTCGGCTACGTAGTAAAGGAATACTATGTTGCGGTCTCAGAAACAGCCACCCCCTCCCAATGTTTGGAGAGGTTGAAACAGGTTCCCGAACCTTAGATTTATTTCTATTTAAACAATAAAATATTTTATAACATGGGATACCAACTAAACAACGTCAGTACGACATGTTGGATTTGATTTAACAGACAGAGATTTAAAAAGATTTAATTCAATCAAATCAGCTTTAAGTTATACTGGCACAACAACTAAAATAATAAGCAATTGTATTAAAAATGTTGGTGACCAAATATCACCATAATATGGATCAATATGGTCATTCGCAACTAAAAGTGACTAAGAAATAAGAGGTTGGGCAGATGATTCAATGACATTTATTGACAATATAGTTGACGCTCTTTTTGATAATGATATTTCTAATACTGACCACACCTACATCTCCTAAACTTTCTATTTTAACATTTTGTCAAACATACGTTAACAAAAATATTTAATTTACCTGTCCACGTGTAAATCCGCTTGCAGAATGGCCGTGAAGAACGTTTTTGACTGTCTTTTATAGCGTCATTCTGGGAAATCCATTGGAAATTATTTATCTTTATCCTGATTCTAAAACATTCTGAAGTTGGAAAATCCATTGGAAAATATCTGTCTTTAACAAGATTGCAGATTATTCTGGACTAGGCGTTATTTTAGGAAAATTCATTTGAAATTAACTATCTTTAACCGGATTACAGAACATTATGGAGTTGGCGTTATATTCTAAAACATGATTGGAAATTCCCTATCTTTTACCTTTCAAAGCTTGATAATGATAACATGATTTAGTTATTATAGACATTTCGTTGGAAAGTCAGTGCTTGCACTATGGCGGCAGTCAGAAGTTTCCTTCGTGATCATTTTTCAACGGTATTCGTTCTGTAAATCATGTAACGAACTAGGCTAATCTAGATCAACTTCAACAAAATATGAGATATAGGAAAAAATATTATTATTAATTTTTCTAAGTAATTTTTTCAGTTTCTCTAAGAAATTGATCTGGAGTTATCCAATGAAATCCACCACAGGCCATTGGTTCTGACATTGCATACCTATATAAATTGTTCTGATATAGATACATAATATAGTTGAATGGGAAATTTTTATCATAATTTTTCAGACAACTATTGTTAGCTGCTGCGTATATTTTTGTTATAACGCTAATTCATCTCTGATATATATATATATATATATATATATATATATATATATATATATATATATATATATATATATATATATATATATATATATAAAATTAAACATCTTAGCATCTGTCAAGAGATCAAATTCTATTTTGTTTTTAGTAGAGTGTAAAATGACCGTGAAGGGGTATAATAATACTAACATGAGTCTAACCCACAATTTTTATGACTAACTTGATAAAAACGTTCAAAAATATAGGCTACTAGTAATACATCTATTTTTGAATATAGATCTTGATAATCACCAAATGTTTTACACCAAAATTTATTCCAAATATTTATATTCATATTTGTGATATTTTCATTATTTTGTTGTGAGTAAAATTTATCTTTATCAGGAAAAGAAGTTTCAACAAATCTGCTCCAGTCGTCGTGATATTCATACGGAAAGACAACCTTTTTGTCAAATTGATATAGTTTTCACAAAAGCTACTTTTTAGGTTAACGAAATTGCTACAACCTTTTTCAAGCTCATCTTATGATGCTGCCATAACTTGTAGACTGTAAATGAAACGCAATTTGCCAAGCGTAACTGAATATACTTTTCAAAATTATTTGGAATACATTTTATTACGCTCTTCAATTTTTGTTTAGATTTAATTTCTTCATCAACAAATGCGTCAACGATTATATGACTATCACAACCACGAAAATTAAGAAAAACGTTAGGAATAAAATCTGGCGAATAAAATTTTAAGTTAATAATTTTTATGTGCTGTTCTGCGATATTGATCGTTTATATGACAATGATCGCGCATTTTATCGCCTGAACTTTGTTCAGGTAGAGATTACCCGCAGATATGAAAATTAACTGCCTCAACAAAATCAAGTTATTAGTTAGATTTTATTTTCATTGGAGCTATCTTATATAATCTGTTGAAACTTTTATTAACATCGTCTATTAACTGTTTTAGTAACCACATAGCAGGATTTTTACCTTTGTACAATTTCATTGGACTTGAAAAATTACCGTTTGTGCAACAAACTATTTTATAAGCTGCTCCACAAGGAATATTCTGTATTTTTAGTGCTTGATTTATTTGAATCATAATCTGCGTCTGCTACAATGACAATCAGACATTCGAAATCAGCGTAAATAACAAACGAAATATTTTGTTCATGATTATAATTATTAAATTTTAATACCTTTTTTCAGTTGGCATTGTTACTTTTTGAACATTAGCACAATAATTAAGGTTTTCTTGCAATCTTTCATTATTAGAAAAACCTTGTAAACAACTGTTGCAGAAATATTTCTTATTTTTATTTTTGTTATATTGTCTAAGGCGGTAAACTTTTTTATCCAAACGTAATGATTTCTAAATATAACAGTAAGTTTATTGTCGATTGCTAAGCTTACTCTGAGATATACCTTGGATAAAGGTTTTCACACTTGACAAGACCAAATATATTATCCGAAATATTATTTTGCTTTTCAAACTTTGGTATCTTATTTTCTGTAACTGGAAAGTCAAATGCCATTAAAATTTGATTTTGATAAGTGACTAAAATGCTTGTTAATACATTCAGCATGTTTTATTCTGAAAATATCGCAGACAGAATAGATCACTGGAAACATCTGCTAACAGTGTTTATGACATTTATACAACAGTTTTTGTGTTTAACTTTTGAGGGTGACCGCCGCAAAGCTGTTACCACCAAGCACGTTATATTTTGCTGTGATAATGCACTGTTTAACAATATATCGCAATTTTAACATTATACATATAGTAATATTTTATATTTTATTGGTTTTTTTAATTATTAGAGATATGAATTCTTTATAGTATAATGACATAAATTTTGCAATATCTGAGACTGACGGCGGAAGAACAGGAAGTTTATCACGTACACCCATAGTACAATTTATATTGCGCAAATGCACTAGGTTTTGCTATTAGAATAAAACCTAAAAAGCATATGTTGGCACATCAACGCCAGCTGGTATGTTAATTTCAATAAAACGTGATAATATAGAAAGAATTAAAATGTGTAGAAAAGATTTTATTTATACTTTGTTTTGCAACGATTTTCCAGAAGTACAGAGAGTATACAAATCAAATGGCGCAAATGTAGGTGATAAGATTAAAATTTAGGATTACAAAAAATTTCAGCTTCATTCAGTATTTAATCTTTATGAAACAAATGATAATGGAATTATTCGACATAAATAACAAAACAAATTGTTATAAATTTGGATAGAGATGGATATTTACTAATAAAAGTCTGAGAAATCAAAACAGGTTTTATTAATTATATATCACACAGGTCTTTTTTAATCTTTTAATGCTGTTATATCCGATGGTCCAGTTATTGATCATAAAATAGTATTAAAACAGATAACTGTTTGGAAAATTTATATTTGGTTGCGCCAAAAGAAAATACTAGAAAAGGAATTGGTGGTGGTAATAATTTTGAAAACCCAACTAAACAAATAATTTCAATAGATCTTGAAACTTGTGAGGAAACAAAATTTAAGTCAAAGATAGTTGCTACAAAGCACCTTAAAATTAGTACTGATAGAAGTGATAAAAGAAGTGTCTGATGGTAAACAAAAATCATTTGACATTTGATAAATTTAATTTGAATACGATAACTAATCATATTTTTAGATCAAGAAAATCTTACAATATCGTCGTGATTAAATCCTAATGTCATCATTTTATTTGTATCAAGTTTTATTTTTTCAAAAGCTGTTAAAAAAATTTGTCAGATTCGCCTGATGTTATACTAACACCAATAAAATAAAAACTATGTTGCAGCAAATAATTTCGAATTGCCTCAGCTAAGAATCTATAATATAGTATATTAGCTTTCTGATGATGTTTTATTTCTAAACATTCTCCAGACATTTAATTATCAATTATTAATTAGATGAAAGATATATTATGATAAAGAACTTAACTGAAAGACTAGCTGAACTAGCGAGATTTTCTTTCAAATTCTGTTTCAAATTTTACCTTGGAAAATTTTACTCGTAATAAATATTCTAATTATACTGAAAATGATATTATTCATAACGATGATGACAAAGATGAAGCTGATCTTCATGTTAGTAAAATACTTAAGCAGACTAACAACTGGGCGATACTATGTCAAATATCATATTGCTAAAAATATAGTAAAATTAAATTTTTTATCACAGGGCAGCAAATATTTTGGCACCTTGTGAAACCTTTGATAAGCTAAAAACTAAAGAAATATAAAATACTATATCTTATTTGTTTAAATATTTGCTTTAATGCCAGTGCAAGAAAATTACATTAAATTTCGTTATCTAAAACAGTAAAATGTAAATCAGTACTAATAAAATGCAAGCAAATATATAATAATGTTATACGATCATTATAGATTTAGTTGGTACCTAGATATTAAATTTATTCTATACCTTCTCCATTGTTTAAAATTTTGTTCCCTCGCCTTTTAATATCTTTTTCAATAACAAAGATATATTGTTTTGTTTTTTGAAATTCTTGCTCGTAAAAACTGTCAGTAATAGTCTCACATAATGGAACGAATATGTAATTGGTATTGTTAAAAGTACTTTATCAACAACAAATACTTCTTTGCTCCAATTATGAGTATATCCTTTTTCAATGTTTGTAGTCAGATAAATTCTAACTTTAACATTAACTTTAGATGTATGCCCGCTATACATATTTTCGTTTGCTAATATTGGATTTGCAATCGCGTCGTTTGGCGACATTTTCCTTTTGTCTAGCGAAAGTGGTCTGCGTTTTGTGTTATTTGATTCGTTAACAGTTTTCTGTGAATTGTCAATATATTTGCTCGTATGTGTAGCTGTTAAATATTATGAAATTTTTCGTTGAGCATGCGATTAACTCTTTTAAGGATGACGCCTTTTTCCTCATTTCATGTGACAAAACTGTAATGTTTTTCTTTTCGCTCTAAAAGCCGTTCAAATATTTTATTAAAAGCTTCAGCTCCATGATCAGTCCAGACTCTGTTTGGATTTCTTTCTATACTAACAATAATTTGTTTTAATGCATCAGTCATCGATGTCCCTGTTTTATCCGAAACGGGTATACTAAACGCATAGTTCCTAAAAACATCTACAACATTAAAATGATATCTCTTATTATCTTTAAAGTGAGCAAGATTTGAGACATCAACTGAATCAATTGCATTTGAAACAAATTTACGTCGCAAAAACGTTTTATTATTTATTTGTGTAGCTCTGAGGCAAGATCATCATATCAATATTTTTACCGAGACCCAATTTACGTTTTGCTCAAATAAAACCCCGAACGAGCTTTCGGTCAATACGTTCTCGCATATTTACAGGTTTCATATCACGAAGTTCATCGAACATTACTTTATCGCAGTTGTATTTATTTTGTTCGTTGTATGGACGTTCAATCTCTCTGTAGCATATATCATGACGCATTGTTATTGCATCAACTTGATTGTAAGGATTTTATCCTGGCAACAGATTATAGTTTCCATCAACTTGTTGTTCAAGAGGATTATAAGGTCCAGTATATTAATGGCCTGGCAATTTTCAACCACCTTTTTGTCTCAGTTATTTAGCAATTAATTTAGGTATGTCTATATCAAAACCAATTATTTCTCTGTAATTCCACTTTTGACAATATGTAACAATTTAAGTTTAATCAAGACATAAATCTCTATCACAATCCCACTCGCATATCATTATTTATTAATTATGTACTAAAATAATCGCTGGACAACCCACTCCGGACAACTGTCTTTTTTGAAGAAAAAAAAGCCATACTTTTTCTATTTCATCATATGGCAAATATACTTTTGAACATCATTATATATTTGTTTGTTTTTTCTCTCTTTCTTGTTTTAGTTTTACACTTAAGACAGTATGTTGACATTCTATATCAGTGAACTTAGATAAAATTAATTGCAATCTCATTATGAGCATGAGAAGGTCCTTTATCAAATTGCAAATAAAATTTTAAAAGTTAGGATTTATGTTCATTTGTTTAATGAACATTACGCAATAGTATCCACAAGCAGAAGTTCCAACTGGTTGAATTTGATTAAACGAAGTATTTATAATTTGGTGGAATTCCGAACGAGTCTAAAATATTGTTGTCAAAAACAGCTAACCAGTGTGTATCAGATCCGTCGTTGAAATCTTGTATATTTATCACACATGAACCTGAAGACGCTAGCGAAGATGTCGCTTGCGATGGAATTGCCATTAGATCCTTTTTAGAATAAACTCAACGGAAATTGTTTACTTGTTTAGCTTATCAAGTATATCAAAGTTACTTTACGCGGCCGATTAAAAAAGGCTGAAATTTCATCCCCTTGTTCCTGGCAACATTAGTCCGCGTCCTATTCGTAACAGATTTGGCAATAGACCACCCGCCAATCCTGCTAGCGAATGAGCTATTGCAATAAATCCACTTTTACGCCTCGGTCGTGTCTTTTCTTCTTTGTTGTATTTCCTTTTGCCGTTTATCGTTTGGGCATTATAATTATCTCTAGACTAATATTTCCTTGATTCCATGACCTTTTGTCTGCTTTTTTTCAGACGATGCTGATAATTATAATGTACCAAGTACTGAGAAAAGTTTAGGTATCAATGTTCTGGCCGTTACAGACAGTGCTGCACCGAAGAAACCGCATAGTTTTGACATTGCTGTTATTTGTGCAACACACAAATTTAAAACGAAAGGTTTCACGAGGTTATACTTATTTACTTGTTTTCCGTTAATATTAATTTTGTTAAGGAACTCAAAACACCTTCAGTGTTGGGTTTTACTTTTAGTAATACCTACCTCTGCTTTTCAATAGCAGCCGCTAATTTGTAATTTGACCATCAGTCAGATATATTTCTTTTACAATATATTTAGTCATCTTATATCAAAGTTACAGTTTAAACTTTCACAGACATTGTCCCGTCAACAGAATCAGTAGTAATAGTCCTGTTGCCGATCACTAACGCATGTACATACAAACAGCACTGCTTGAACTGTTCCTAATGTCCAAGTAATTTGAATATCCGCAGTTGAAATTACATCTTTCATTTTGCTTCCTAACATCAAATTGAAATATCGGATAAAGTGTACGAAATTCCTCTATTGATATCTGAGACCCACCTCCAACATCTTGATATTTCTGAACTACATCATGCAGGAACATGTAAGATCTAGTAATATTTTTATTAGCGTTATCTGCAAAATTACATTATATCGCTTGCTCCGGATATTGCTTTGAATTTATTGTAGCAATATTCGTCTAACATCAGCATTATCGAATATTGTATTATGAGCTTGTTCAAGAAATGTCTTTTCTGATATTTTTTCTTCACTACTATTTGGATGACTTTTATGTCGATCATTTCTTTTCTCAATAATAACTTTAATATAAAGACCAGCACTAATTCCATTTCGATATAATTCGATGCTTTTCTATCTTATTTTATTTTTTCTATCCCTTTAAATTTTTTGTCAGCTTTAAGATTATTTTTTTAAACATCGCGTTGACCAATTCATGCGTGTTACATCAACTACCTAAGATCAACTTTAGATTTAACAAGTTTTTAGATTTTATATGTTTCTGTACATTGCTTATCTTCCATTAATTATATACTATTTTCTATAAACATTATTGTAAGTATTTTTCAATGCAACAGCGAAACTTTGTACTCGTATCATTTATTAGTTATGAAAAAGATCATCACAAAAGTATAGCGATGGTAGAGTATAATATAAAATAATCTCAAATAATGTTTTCAATTACTTGTTCACCATTTTTTACAATCAAGGTTTAAAATGTTTGATCTAAGGAAACAGACAGAAGTGTCTCACTATCCCTTATCATATACTACTCCCCTTTCTCTTAAAATATATATTTTGTAAGAAAAATGTTTTCACACCACCTGTCCACGTGTAAATTCTCTTGCAAAATGATCACGAAGGAAAATTCCAACTGCCGTTATAGTGCCTACACGGAATTTCCAACGAAATGTCTATAATAACTAAATCATGTGATCATTCTGAAACTTTGTAAGGCAATAGATAGGGAATTTTCAAACAATGTTTAGAATATATACTCCAGATTGTTCTGTAATCAAATTTCCAATGAATTTTCCTAAAATAACGCCTAATCCAGACTGTTCTGGAATCATGTTAAAGATAAGTAATTTCAAACGTATTTTCCCAAAATAACTTCTACTCTAAAATGTTCTGGAATCAGCTTAAAGATAAATAATTCTCAATGGATTTTCCCAGAATAACGATATAAATGGCAGTAAAAATTTTCTTCACGGCCATTCTGCAAGAGGATTTACACGTGGACAGGTAAGTGAAATATTTTTTAACTTATTTTTGACAAAATGTTGACATGGAATGTTTGGGAGGGGTAGGATGATCCCGGAGATAGGATACTTGTTTACATACACTGTAGATGTTTGTAAATATCATTATCAAAAAGTGCGTCAACTATATTGTCAATAAATGTCATTGAATCATCTGCCCAACCTTTTATTCGTTTTTCAGTTGCAAAAAAAACCATACCGATCCAAATTTTGGTGATATATGGTAACCAACATTTTAATACAATTGCTTATTATTTTAGTATTTATGCCACTATAGTTTAAAGCAAATTTGATTGATTTAAATCTTTACAAAAATATGTTTGTTAAATTAAATCATAAATGACGTTGTTTGTTATCTCATCTTATAAAATATTTTATTGTTTAAATATAAATAAATCTAAGGTTCGGGAACCTGTTTCAACCTCTCCAAACGTTGGGAGGGGGTGGCTGTTTCTAAGACCGCAACATAGTATTCATTTACTACTTAGCCGACATTGTGATGACCGTTTCATGGGTTATCCGAGAATAGTTATCGCACAATACAATGATAACATTCTTGATTACCCCTAGATAAATTCCTAGATGAAATGGCCATCACAGTGCCTATTCTACTAGCATCGCGTATTCAGTCTCAAAGATTGCATCCACGCGTGTTAACACCCATCTAAAATGGGATAGGACTCTTCAAGCAGAGCGCGGGGTAGGTGGTCAGATCACAGTGTAACTTCTTTGGATTAAAGATTTAAATTATTGTGAATTTGGTTTTTATTTCCAAAATCAAATGGTAATTTTATGGCAATGATAGTCTGTCAGTATAGTTTGATATCGATTCTTCACCAAGATTTCTATTAGTACACGATTTCTGTTTGTATTCAGAAACGCATCTATACTAGATTTGTATGTTTCCCAACATAGGTATAATTGTGCTGATCGTTACATATGAAAATAGATTACACCGAAAATCAAATGGAAATAGGTCATGATAACTTAAGTGAGTGAACATGCTCCTGATCAGATGCATAATATATGGTTACAATTTGGGTGAGAGTTCAATATAAAAACAAAAATTTTCAAACAAGAAATCTGAATGCAAACAATAAACTTCAACCAGTTGATATTCTGCAAACTGGCTGACATGATTTACAGAATAGAAAAGTTAACAAATTGTTTGGTTTTTAACGGTACTTGAAACCCATTACTGGCTATTATGTCGAGGTAATAAAAGCCAAGTGCAAAATGCCTGTCTAAGACATCGAAGCTGGCCGTGAATCACGTTTGTGTTCATTCGGTAAGGAATCTGATGCTTAACCAACTGTGCTATTGAATACGTTTCTATGAAAGTTACAAGTATAGTATATGGACACAAAATTTCAATGTGTAAACATAACTAATATATACGATGGCGTATGGGACTCAAGGCTGTTTTTTAAATGATAAAAATGTTCACGAAATGATCTCTTGTAGGGATACGAAATGATAATATACAAAATTTACTGTCTGATTTATTACAATATCATCTATTGTAAACTTGCTGAGTGGTCCAGTGTGTGTGTGTGTATGTGTGTGGGATTTAGATTTTTAAAATAGTTTTAACAAGTTTAGTTACTTTATAGCGATGCCTCGCACTGGGGCACAGTGCCCCACTCGGTCCCATTATTCAGACAACAGTCTGACCAGTCTAAAACTAACCGCTTTGTGCTAAACGCCGGTTCAGGAAGCTGCTAGCGCCATTTTTATAAGTTTTTGGTATGACTAGGACGGGATCCGAATCTGCAACCTTCCGCATTTGATGGGACGTTCTACACTTAGGACACCATAACAGGCTTAGTGATTCAGCACTCGAGAATCCTAAAGGGCTCACCAAAGATTGAAGAAATGTCTTTGATTGACGAATTGAAAATTAAGATTTCATTATAGCTTGAATGATATCTTTCCTGGCTACAAATTGCCCAATATAGTACCTTCTGAAAAAGCCTGAAGTAAATTATGATAGGAACAATTTACTTAAGACGCTGAAAAAAAGCCGTGTCTTACTTTATGATATTTCTAAATCTTAACTTTATTCTTATTCCATTTGTTTCTTCGAATTATAACAATGGATCAAATCATTTTCCATCATTATTTCAGGTTTCGAGTACTTAACACGGGAATGTTTTTATGTGAAATCTTATTAACAAATGACATAAAATTTATTGTGATGTTAATTTACGTGGCAGTCAAGAATGACTTCTTTTTCAAATAAGGTGAAGAGTAATTATGAGTCACATGGGGTTTGATTAATATCAGTCAGACATGTATATTGAATCAAGAGATTTCAAAATTGCCCTATGCAGTCATCTGGCAATGGCAATCTTGTAAAATTTTATTTCAGTGAAAATCAAGAACATTTTTTCAAATTTATTTTACGACGCTCCTCGAACTTTTTCCTAGAGAAGAAATTTGCATTAGAATTGGAAATTATATATGTATGGATGTATGTATATATATATATATATATATATATATATATATATATTTATATATATATATATATATATATATATATATATATATATATATATAGAGAGAGAGAGAGAGAGAGAGAGAGAGAGAGAGAGAGAGAGAGAGAGAGAGAGCTATTGGATTCTGTCTCAAAGAATAGAGCATCACATCAGGATGTGAAATAGATATTTAGCTTATTTTCATTTTTGTTTTTTAGCGCGATACTCCTGTTAGAAAGGAGATATTTAGATATTATTTGCAGAGAAACTTCGGTGTCCTTTAGCAAATAATGGAACTCCATTATTCATTTCACTAATCTGAAGCATGTGGAAATACTGAAAGCTAAATCCGCTCATCAAACGGGCAAAAATTAAATTTTATATTGAACTTCAAATACGACATTGCGTTCGAAACATATTTCAAAAATAGTAAACACGTTTCTAACGAGCCAAGAAATACTGACGAATCCCAAAATGGATTTCATCATGAAAGGAAAAAAATCAAACATATAAAGTGTTTACGGGAAAATTTTCTAACGCAGATATGTCTCTTCTCAGAGGGCCCGAACTTTTGTTCCCAGTGTACAATGTACAGGAATTCAAAGAAAACTTGGCGTTTTGCACCGAGAATGAGACTGAAGGAAACGTTTAGTATTATGCTGGAGATTCCAGTGTCATGTCCTATGAGCCTCCCACAAGGTGATTTTGTTTTGTCCCCTAGTCCTCTAGTAATGTTCCAAAGGACATACACAAAAAAAACGATGCTGGATATTATAGTTTAATATTCATGGAGAGTTTAACTTAATGAAAAAATTCCAACCTTCCAGTTGCAGCCTTCTCGAAAAAATCGTCAGTCATCAATGTATTATCTGCACGATGATATTTAAACAAATAAAATAACATTTCTTCTTGTGTCTCTTCTTCTGCTATTTCTTATTCTAGTGTTTAACAGTAAATGGTACATTGCAAGGAACGCACTCTGGTGGATCTTCACCTTTTAGTATGTGTGAGTGGGTAATGTATGTATGACCGATTCTGATTCTTGCAATGACAACCTCCTCCCTACGAATAGTTCTGTAGGAAGGAGTCCATTCTCCCAAGATTGGGTTGATGGCATGAAGTTTGTTATTGATTGCATCATCCCATGATACCTGCCACTTTTGACGTAGATACTTTTTGATACAAGGTTTAAAATCAGAATATGGTAATTTAAAATCCGATGGTTCTAAAGATAGGGCCATCTTAGCAGCCCGGTCTGCTTCTTCGTTACCTCTAATACCAATATGGCTAGGTAGCCAACAGTATACTATATTGCATGAGGCACTAAGATCAGAGTTTTTGATCAAAACATTCACCAATAGTGGATTATCTAGTTTGATATTGTGTAGCGCCTGAAGCACTGATAATGAGTCACAGAAGATAATACTATTTAGAATATGATTAGTTTCGATAAATGTCAGAGCAAGGTCTATTTAACATTTACTGTTAAACACTTTATGACCACGTGTTCCGACCTGCAACCTACGCGTGATAAATACTAGAATGTACACGACATGCAGGAACTTTTTGATACTATTCAAATCACTAGTATTTTAGAGTTCCTAAAGGAAGTAAATCTTTATTTTAAACTGTAACTTTTTATGACCTTACCCAAACTAATTTTTAACTAATACCAATACCAACTATTATTTACATCTTTTCATCAAGATACATCATTTACATCTCCCGTTGATCGTGAACCAATATCTTTAACTGTTAACAACATTTACCATTTTATATTTATCTACTATGGATTTTTTACTATATCGCTGGTCGATATTGAACCTTTTTACAAATATGACCTACTGTATGGCGCTAAATAGCCTAAAAGTGCTGGTGCGCCGTTAAAATTCAATCAATCAATCAATCTTATTCTAGTAGTAGTAGTAGCAGTAGCAGTAGTAGTAGTAGTAGTAGTAGTAGTAGTAGTAGTAGTAGTAGATTTGTCCCGCTGCACAAGTTTCTTGATGCTATCCTTTTGAACCTCTAAGGATATCTAAACTGGAATGTATTTTCTTTACACGGCTTTTCATTTCTATATTTCTTGATGTAAAAAGTTTGCCCCTTCCCACTAGTAATTCTAATGTGTAAGAGTCCAGAAGTGTCAGTTAGATACTGTGTTAAGTGTTTGCTTTGTGTTTAAGTTGTTCATTCACGTGAAGAAGAGATTGTTCAGCTCTAAACTTTAAAAAAAAAACGTTTTGAATTTGCGCTGTTATCAATTTTTTTGTGAAATATTTGCATGTGTGTGTGTGGTCGTATTTATTAACTTGACATACATAATTGGTAACCGACTGTTGTATCTGCATTCATTTTATTCTCACGTTTACTGTACAAAAATCTCTAATATTTTCACTTACGTATATTCAACTACGAGACTAATGAACTCAGTAAAATACCTAGCTAACTGCTTATTTATTTCTCTGGTGGTGATTTAAACAAGTATGTAATATACTAAAGTTGATGATGAAATAAGTAATAAGTATTTCATTTATTACGATACTTCTAAGTCTGTTATATTTTGTTCTGGCTAGCATTCTGAAAATGTATTGGAAATTAAAATTTTTAGCATAAAATTATTTCTACTAAAAATCAATACAATATTTCTGCTATTAAAACTAAAGCAGATAGAAAATGAAGCATGAATTTGATAAGAAGTTTGAAAGTGTGGATAATGCTATTGGAATATCAGGATTAGCCTTCCTGGAAAAGAATCAAATGCATTTAATGACAATTCTGCTCAAATCACTAGGATGAGTTTTGCATCTGAACTAACTCATATATCATTTGGATAGATGACATGTCTTCAGTTTTTGCAATTGACATGCACATGTCATGGATTAATTACATTTGGTCTCGTGAATATATATTGCATGTGTAAGCTCTTTCATGAGAGATACCATAGCTTATGTGTACGGTTAAATCAATAATTATTCCAGATATTAGTTTTAATAGATTGACTCCAACTATGATTAGAATTCCACTGGGTAATCTGCAATATTTTATGTTTTATGCTTTCTTCTTCTACTTGGATTTATTGTAATCCTTAATTCCCAGATTTATTGCAGCAATATTTGACTGGCAAAGCCGCCTGTATTTGTCGAATAGAAACTTATATGGTCTTGAAGTTGTGCTTGCATTTTTTACAAAACTCCTAGAAGTTGCACGAAAAATTAAATTTTCATTTCTCCAACCTATTATTTTTAGGTTGAAAATATGTGTTAGAATTGAAACCCATCTTTAAACTAGTAAATGTGATTTTTGATTATTCACTGATTAATACATCTGTGTAAGTATGTCATGATTATTTATTTTACATCCTACTGAAACGCTTTCAATATTTCCATGTGATCACGAGAACATGACTGGGACACTGCCTTAATCCAAAACCACATCCCGGACCTTGTTACTGATGCGTATGAAATATTGTATACTGATGAATTATTACCATGCCGTTACAATATAACAATCTTTCAACTGAATATAAATCGAGATTTAAAAAATGCTACACTTATGGTAACAAAATATCTCAGTACAAAATAATATAACGTTCAATGTAAAACAAATATGACCTTTAATATACAAAATCAGTAATGCACCAACTTCAAACTGTGATAGAGTGGTCAGTTATTTTTTAGAAGTGATATAACTATTCAGTGAAATTGACGTAATATAAACAATATCACTGTCATGAAATATTGTGTACAGAAACTTATTTTAAACATAAAGGATAAATTGCAGTATTTGCTGGAAAGATGATGATTTAAAATGATAAATGCTGAGATAAACATCATGAAACTGGAGTTCCAAAAGTAATCAGTATTGTGCATTGTGAGAAGGAATTAGATAACGTTAATGATGTACATAAATACAAAGAATTTCACTCGGCTAAATTTACGACACACCTTTTACAGCTTAAAAACTTTATTTGTCAGAAAAGAGGCAGATTTTGTATAAAGATTAAAACTTTAAAATCATTTTTAGGCTCTGACAACCTATTAATATTTATATGTACAAGTTTTTAAAACAGCTTATTCTGACCTAGTGGATAAAGTAGATGTTTCTCAATCAATTGATAGAAAAGTAAAATTTAACCTTAGACAAATTTTATACATATCTTGGAAAATACCAGGGACAAAATACAACATCTCCGGTGAAATATGGCACTTTACAGTTTCAACTGAAATAGTTATTGATGAACCTGAATAATGAGATCAAAAGAAATTATAGTGATTAAAATATTCAAGAATAATTCTGCTACCAACATCACGTCCCTTAAAAACACTTTTACAGAATAATATTAATAGGTTGTTAGAGCCTAAAATATAAATGATTTAAGAAAATTAATGAAACATTTAGATGACGCTGAAAACCAGGTGCAAATGAAAGCACGACCGAAGAAATGAAAATATCATGCGTTTTAGTAGTCACTGTATGAGGTTTGCCAATGATAAATCTTCCAGAAATCTCAAATTTAAATACGATCAAAGGAGGTGTTCAATACTATAAGCGTGACACAAGGTATAATTGATGAAACACAAAGAAAAAAAAGTAACGATTTAATTTATTTGGAACAAATTTTAGCCATCTACATTGGGGCTGATAAAACCGATATAAACACACTCTCATTATAAAGTAGCACTGAAAGAGATAACAGTGAAATACATGCAAATATAGAGGATTTGAAAACCAAACAAACATTTTTAAAAATACTCTTAAATCATAATGAAGCTTTGATAGACATAACACTGATATAAATGCAAACGTGAAGAATGTTAAAACTATGAAAAGCGTATATAATCTTGTATTAAGTTCTAGGATTAAAAGAATTACAACTGAAACAGAGGCTGTTGAAACTGAACTGAATACAAAGACTTTCATATTAAGTAATACCATTGATAGACTTAACACTGATACACAGGCATTGAACAGTCAGCTCTGATATACAGGCATTCAACAGTCTTAACTCTGATATAGTCATTCAACAGTCTTAACTCTGATACACAGGCATTCAACAGTCTTAACTCTGATATACAGGCATTCAACAGTCTTAACACAGATATATAGTCATTCAACAGTCTTAACTCTGATATACAGGCATTCAACAGTCTTAACTCTGATATACAGGCATTTAACAGTCTTAACTCTGATATACAGGCATTCAACAGTCTTAACTCTGATATACAGGCATTTAACAGTCTTAATTCAGATATATAGTCATTCAACAGTCTTAACTCTGATATACAGGCATTCAACAGTCTTAACTCTGATATACAGGCATTCAACAGTCTTAACTCTGATATACAGGCATTCAACAGTCTTAACTCTGATATACAGACATTCAACAGTCTTAACTCTGATATACAGGCATTGAACAGTCTTAACTCTGATATACAGGCATTCAACAGTCTTAACTCTGATACACAGGCATTCGACAGTCTTAACTCTGATATACAGGCATTCAACAGTCTTAACTCTGATATACAGGCATTCAGCAGTCTTAAATACTGAAAGGAACAAAATTATTATCGTCTTAACTGATACCATCGACATAATTAGCACTGAAATAAACGCATATATCGAGGTATTTGAAGCTAAATTTAAACAGGGAAATGGTCATCAATATTATCACATTAGGCTTGGAAAGATAAATTGAAAATGGAATCGATAAAACACAAACAAATTAAATGAAAAAACTAATTTAATGAATTTCGGATTGAACCTAGCGTTGACTATCCATATGGTATTAATATTAATGTAATAAAAAAATGAAGTTTTAGTTGTTAAAGAATTTTAAAAAGATAAAAAGTTGTTATAAGATATCTTAGAATTTTGTTAATCATATACAAGTGATTTAATTACTTCGATCGATTTAAATCTGAAATTACACCTTAGACACTTGCTTAATACATAACATGACTGTTCAAGAAGTTATTATACATGGGGATGATTTGACCAAGGCAATAACTGGGCACATTTACAACCTATAAAACTGGGAAAGCTGTATGTGGA
The DNA here is from genome assembly GCA_016746295.1 of Potamilus streckersoni. NCBI lineage: Eukaryota > Metazoa > Mollusca > Bivalvia > Unionida > Unionidae > Potamilus > Potamilus streckersoni. The sequence goes on from JAEAOA010002121.1 coordinate 1,692,692, forward strand.
AATTCCGTTTGTTCAGCCACTCAAATATAAAGGTGAGCGTGATCATCTTCACTTAATATCACTGAAATTAACAGTCTTAGAGAAGTGATCATGGGTTATAAAAACATTCACTCATGAAAAGGGTAGTCATAGACATAGACGATCAAGAACCTGAATCATATCAGTCACAGCCACGTCAACGTGTAGGAGTAGGAAAAGACTAACCAGAAAAGAGAACAGCAATTCCACGATATTTCTTGCAAAATAAAATATTAGAGAAAAATGTAGTTAAATACGCTGCCAATTTAGTTACACTTAGAATAAATAAAACGTTACGTGTGTCGATTGGATCGGTATAGGTTAGTGCAACATGACATATATCCGATGAGAAGCCAAGAAGAAACATTTAAGTTTCATGAAAAGGAGGACTAGACATTTATCTATGAATGAAAAAAGCGATGATAAGACTGGTGACATAAATATGTATTGTTCTAAACCATCATTAATTATTACCAAGACTAATCGCAATGGAACCCTTATCAATCAGAGCATGGCTACTTCTTTCACCTGTACTTACCTGAATGACCAATATAAAGAAAACATAAAGATTGAAGTCAAGAATGAATACATGGAAGCATTAGTCATTTTGTAATTTCATGGAATCCTGTGGACTGCACTAAAAAATAAAAGTAAGTGTCCATAAGTACACTGAGCATCTGTCTATTTTCCAAATGACGATATGATGGAATGTGTTAATTAATATGGACTACCACCTAACAGAGATGAGGTTATGGATTTTATGAGAAGAAATGTCTCGACCCAATTCAGCCTGTTTCAATGAGGTCACAGTAGCCAGATTCTTTTGTGTGTGAGCATTTCCTTCATTAGAGAAGTATTGAGTTTTTTCTACCATATTATTGATTTGTTGGACATAATTTTCCTTGAAAAGATCAAAGAGTAGAATGGTGGTTTCGTTATCATTATATATATATATATATATATATATATATATATATATATATATATATATATATATATATATATATATATATATATATATATATATATATATATATATATATATATATATTTATATATATTTAGCTTCACAACGTGGTCTAAATGGTTGGCAATAAGAATTCGTCATGGTAGATACCTACATCTTGACCAACATTGTCAGTACTGCCAATATGTAAAATGTTAAATGCTGTATCGTTTTGTCAATTATTCAATCGTTATTCCCTTCTTTCTTCAACACTACCCCGTTGTTCATCAAAAAGAGACAACCCTAAACCTTACAATGTAGTGTCATTTTATGAGTAAATAGAGTTTTGTTGATTTCGAAAATAAATGGTCTTTAGTAATTCCTCTTTTAATTTTCTTTCTATTGATATTTTCATTTACGTCCGCCGTATTGACGAAAAGGTGTTAAAACCACCAGCAGAAACTGCGGAAAAATATAAGCACAGCTGGGAAATACAACGCAAGGGAAGAAATCTAGATCTACATCAAACTTACAAGCCGCCAAACACCATAATGCCCACATACAGACCTAACATTAACCGGACTAACAACTAATAACTAAACATTCGCAAATAGTTGGCGGGCGAATTGGGTTTAACAGTGAGAAAGCTAAAGGAATAATGTTAAGAAACATCAAATGAGGATATGGATTAACATATCAAAAATCACAAAATTAAAAAAATAAAAAAACAACGAGGGAGCTAAAACTATCAGATAACCAAACACGAACACGTCAGGATCAATAATCGATACATGGTAAGTAAAGCAACTTAAGAATAAGGACTATGGCAAACGCCAGATAAAACGCAAGTCCCCTATTCGAATCTAAAAGAATTGATTGAAAAGATCACCAGGATAGCAGGACCATGGCAACAACTGCCAAGTCTAAAGGCGGGTCCCAAAGAAACGGAACCCTTAAGGACACCAAAACCTACAAAAAAAGGAAACAGGACTATGGCAACAAGTAACTCTGGAGTGATGTAGTACTTAATAAAATCTAATGGTGTACATTGGTTGTTGTGACTGCAGTGACACAACATTTACGGTAGGAAACCGGTAAATTACACAATGGAATAAATGAGAAGGGATCCGGCAGATACCGTCTATGTCGTCATAGTGGCAAATGTGATGTAGTTTTACTGGCGTGATGTGCCTTGAAACCATAGATTGACTGTCCTAAGGTGGCGTAGTTAATATAGTTCCCAGTGTTAAGAATATTTGTTGAGTTTCTACGTTGTGAACTGCTTGCGGTATGGAAAGTTGATGATAGAAACTATGCGGATGTATGGTTAATGGATATTTGGAAAGTTGTGAATAATGTGGTCTTGTATTGATTAGAGTAAAATGTATGTATAGAATGGACACGTCTGACTTCCTAACTTACAACTGAAGTTGTATAGAAGTCTTTGGAAATTTGGGATAAACTTATGACTTCTAGCGGTAATGGCGCCAGGATTTTGACACCGCTCGGTCAAGCAAAGACCCCTGGCTTGTAACAGTATGTCTTGATTTCAAAAAAGCAAATGTCATGGACATATTTAAACATTCTCCTGTACAAGTTGCACTGTTGCAAAATCTCATATTATAAAATGGTTAAATTCGAGCCTGATTAAAGATTTCGAAACAGCACACTATAAGCAATAAACGTTCGATTACCCTTCACACTAATTTAAATCATTACGATTTGCCTGCAGGTAATGACTCTTCACAAGAGTCTATTTCCTCCAACCGTTTTGTTATTTTGTGGCGGTGGTACCAAAGGATCAGGGTAGTTGTGTATCGTGGTGTGATCGAATGAGTTCTTCAGTTACCAATTGCAGTATCTCTCATGTAAATTAAGGTGGGGTTAAGGTGGGAGGGTGAGGGTTGGTAGTGGTATGGGTTTCTTGGTAAAAGGTCTATGGACAACACAGGTTTGTTGTCTCTAGGATTCCACCCAGGTGTTTGCTAGTAAATTTCTATGTTGACTGATTGACAATTATTAAAGTCGCCTACGCTAACTTAGAGATTTTGTGACTAGTTTGTGCTCAATGACTGAGCTTTTTAAATTAATCGGTATTTTTGGAATGATGCCACAAAAGTACCGCGTTTTATGCACGATACCCGCATTTGTCAATCGCCTGTCAGGAGGATGATAAATTCTGTCCCGTTCTTTTAGTGGACGTTCCCTATACCCAGTATTGTGTAAGCCACCTGTGCAATTAACCTACCTTTGAGTTTGACTAATCAATTACTTAATCAACTGAGGTTGACTAATCTTATTTTTATGTAGTTGAAATTTTGTATCCTAAGCGTACTTCCATTGTGAAAATTATACAAATCAGGTCGGTGTCAGCAATTCTATGATTATGGGGTCACTCATAGTTAGTCTTCGTTGTTGTTATGTATGTATGTACGTATGTATGTATGTATGTATGTATGTATGTATGTATGTATGTATGTATGTATGTATGTATGTATGTATGTATGTATGTATGTATGTATGTATGTATGTATGTATGTATGTATGTATGTATGTATGTATGTATGTATGTATGTATGTATGTATGTATGTATGTATGTGTGGGGGGATCTGATTTCGCTACTCATTGACCATGGCATCATGGAAATTCACTAACACTTTCTCTCCGTGACGGTTTGCTCCTAGTAATTGGCTAATTATTTAGTGCTATGGAATATTTCCATTGCACCGAATTCCAATAATCAAACAAATATTCACACAAACCTAACGATTGCTTAAATGGGGCGCTATAACCAAATGCACATCTCTTTAATTTCATTACAATACAATACTTGTCGATTATACTTCATCGATTTATTTAAGGTTTCATTATGATGTTTTCTTTGGGGGAGAGGTATTTATATATAAAAACAAAATAGGCGAAAGCAGTGTGATATGAGTGATATCGTCAGAATAATAGATCAGCGTGTTGTCTCGAATATTTTGATCCACATAGATAAAAACAACCTGAAGTTTCTTAAATATGAGAAGGAATAAAAAGAGAGGCAAGGTTGAGGTTTACAAATCTAGCACTGTCCTCAAATAGACAGGCAGAGTTGATAATTGAGTGGTCAGTATCAATATTTACTTGAGGAGTTTGGGATTATGAGTATGCTTTTAGTTACATGGTGACACGCGGGAGGAGGAAGTGCTTGAAATATAATGGTTATAGTTTGCCCATTTTAAAGAAAACATGTTGGTATAATAAAATCATTAGCCTAAGATATTATTTGTACCAACCGAATTGTATGCAATCCTTTTTGCAATTACATGCCCCAATGCCGGTAAATATTGTGCATTCCCTAATACAAAAACACTATTGAAATGATCCTAATGCGCACTGTTTTGTTTGATAGGCTTTGATGATCTGCTAAGAAACAACGTAAAATATGACGAGTATCAGATAAATTGTCCGAGTCTTTGTTTGCTAAAAATAAAAATTATGAAATCAATTACTTACCAATTTTGCTGTCGTTTAATAAATCATTTATTTTGATATGCAAATATAGCTAATAAATGGTAAATAATATAGAATTACATAAAATTATTTTTCTTTTTGTGGGGGCTGGGAACCATACACATTATGTAAATGCCAGAAAAAGATAATTCAGCGGAAAATATAATTAAATTTTATAATCATAATTAATGTAAGTTCTTAATAAAATGAAAGTTTTGATGAACGTCTTTGGGAGAACGTAAACAAACTAACGCTTTACGTTAAAACAATTTTCTGGAGGTATTCAAATAATGATTTCAAACAGGTTTCTGATACTTCCATGGACAAAATTTATTTACTGTCTCCATGGATCATTCATTTTGCTCCTTCCATTCTTTTCCTTTTGCTTATCATCACTTATGTATTTTATATGCCTATTTCTTTCTTCCAGGTGGTACGCATGCTGGTTGTTATAGTAGCGGTGTTTGGCACCACCTGGCTGCCGTACCGGATGACGGTGGTGTATAACTCACTAGCTAAGGAACGCTACATGGACAATTGGTTCTGGCTTTTCTGCAGAACAATGATTTACATCAACAGCGCCATAAACCCAGTCCTATACAATGCCATGTCAATTAAGTTCCGCCGTGCCATCAGAAGATTACTTTGCTGTGGTAAGTCGTTAAGTAGAAGACAATTGGCTATATTTCATAACGTTTGTGTAACTTAAAACTTACAGGGGGTGATTTATACAATGTGTCAGTCCATTTTGTTTGCGAGTATCGTGGAAGACACTAAATCCTTCTATTTAGGCAAAGTAGACTTCATACTTTTAAAAATAGCTTAAAATCATTTGTAATTGTACATACGTAATGTTTCATTCACAGGGTCATAAAGAAACAAAGGGTGCGGACGGAAACGAAGGGTGCGGACGGAAGTTGCGAACCGCAACACCATGAGAAAAGTGCGGATTTTTTTTATGATATGTCAATAATATACGACCAATTGGTCACCCAGTTTCGTATTTAAGAAACGCGAGTCTTAAATGATATCATACTGATTATATTTAACAGCGGAATAAAAAAAATCTGAGAAACATATCTTCTGATACTTGAATTAAATAGGTGAATTGGTTGATTTATATAGACCCCTTGCTTTCCTTCTCTTGGTCGGTTTTGCTGTCACATTTACCATCATAGGTACGGAAACACTGTCGCAGTCCACGAGCTATATCCCCTTTACTCCAATTTCACAGACTTCTATTTTGATTCATGCTAGTAAAAAAACATCAAGTTTGGGATTTATTAAGAGCACTACAAAGATTGTATGGCTAGCGTCTCGAACAGTGAAAACCCAATCATTCGACCACCGGCGAGTATATATTGGGAACAGGCTAAACAAAATGACGCAACAAGTCATTCAAAGATTTAAAGTTATTGACAGTTGAGCTAAATCATCATTATGCTTTATTTACCATTGATACAGACCATAACACTGAATTTGATCTCTCTCTCTCTCTCTCTCTCTCTCTCTCTCTCTCTCTCTCTCTCTCTCTCTCTCTCTCTCTCTCTCTCTCTCTCTCTCTCTCTCTCTCTCTCTCTCTCTCTCTCTCTCTCTCTCTCTCTCTCTCTCTCTCTCTCTCTCTCTCTCTGTTGGTCGGTTTTTCCGGAAACATTGTCCAATGATCCTTAATTCCTATTTCACAAACTTTTACCCAGTAACTTGCGACAATGTTCCAAACAGATAGAGCGATATTCTATAATGTGTGAATATAACGGAATTTCGATGAAATTTTGGAACATGCTTAATTCTTTAATAAATAATAATTTTCAGGTTATTTTCTTATTCAAATGGAAGTGATATAGGGAGTATAGAAACAAGTGTTTACAGTGGCAACAATATTAATATGTAAGGATATTCATACGCCTTTGGCGAATCACAAATTTGGTATTCGAACGGTACTGGTATATTATGTTGCTTTATACCAGCACATTAAAAATCATTTGTAAATAATAGATTGGGTGTTTAACAGATAAAAGGAAAACAGTGCTGATAAAATAACAAAGTTTCCCATCTGTTCGACCTATACAATTTCATTCTATTTAGGGTGGGTGGGGGCACTAGAGAACATGCGCATAGACATACAATATTATATATATATATATATATATATATATATATATATATATATATATATATATATATATATATATATATATATATATATAACTATATAACTAATATTGTATCGATGAAATATCCTTTCTTTATTTCGTTCTCCCTCATTTTCTTTTTTCTTTTATCCTCTCTCTCTCTCCCTCTCGTTTGGGCTGAAATATTTAAAATTAAGTTTAAAATTTTCTGAATTCAAAGTAAGACAGAAATATTGTATCTTCGCGTATTTTGATTTTACATTTTCATCTGTATGACCCCAAAATATCAAGAGTCAGTTATAAGTAATGGTTATATTGAACCTGCAAGACCACTCAGCCTAATAAATTGACCTTTCTGTCCAGGCACTATAAATAACAAGATATAACTACGATACATTAGAACTACCGTCTCCTTTAAAGAAAAGATGTCACTAATAAACCACTTACTATTTTCTAAATGGTTTTTATATGTTTCACATTTTATCCACCCATGCGCAATAATTAAAATCTCACATATACCACACTACTTACCAAACTCTCATTTCAGTACTGTTTGCCGACTTCTACAATTTCAATTATGTATAAATTTTACTCCACAGTAAGTGAAATATATTCCCAATGAAAAATTATCTTTTCTGGGTTTTTAAAGCAGACCAAAATATACGCCGGGTAAAAAAATCAAGATATCATGATACCTGGATTTGTTCCAGATTCTGTGAATTCCAATAGAAAATCAATAATGACGTATTAGTCAATAGCGAGTGTTATGTGAGCCGCTTAGCCAATACAAATATTTGCATTTGATATTAACAAAACTTGCCTGTGGCATTAGTGTATAGCGACCAGACCAACAAAATTTCATTCAATTCAGTTTAATACAGGTTTTTAAGCTGAATGTTGCACTTAAAATTAATTCCAGCAATGTCGTATACTCTCACTTTAACATGCGTAACCTTACTGTATTTCTGCTAACTATATATATATATATATATATATATATATATATATATATATATATATATATATATATATATATATATATATATATATATATATATATATATATAGTAACGTGAAACCCCCATGGAAGTCAGTTGGTGTTTCGTTTTTTAATATTTCGTTTCGTTCAAGTTTATGTTGTGATTTTAAATGTTTGGCGGGCTTTGTAGTGCCATCTAACGTTTTAGTTTTGGGTCACGTGATTCCGCCTGGGTATGTCTATATATACGGGCCAACTGTGGCTGCTATGGTGGTGTGTTAGGAAGCGGTGTAGAGTGAAGATGTTCCCTGCCGTGTAACAGTATAACCACCCCGCCAGAGCAAGCACACTTTGTCGTATTCTGTTGGGTAGGAGAGAACCAGGCTAGGAATCTGAAAAGGTTAGGGACAATGTCTTTCATCGACTAGCAGCCCGGTGCTACAAAGCTTGTCAAAGAGATTGCAAAGGGATTTCGACAATACACGTTTCGGCTGAGGATAACTCTTCTTTCATCATTTCTCTCTCTCTCTCTCTCTCTCTCTCTCTCTCTCTCTCTCTCTCTCTCTCTCTCTCTCTCTCTCTCTCTCTCTCTATCTCGATCTCGATCTCGATCGATCGAGCGAATATCGACGTGCCACTGAAACCAGAAGAAGACCAAGTCTGCGACCGACACCAAAACAAGCCTGCGACACTGTCGGCGACCAGAGGAAATCCAGTCGGCGATCCTGAGATCCAGTCGACGACTGCGACAGATACAGTGACACAGTCGGCGACTGCGACCAAGTCTGCAACAGAGACTGAGACAAGTCTGAGACACAATCGGCGACCAGAGAGAGACCAGTCAGCGAGTATGCCAGCAGTCGGAGACCCTGCAACAAGTCGGTGACACAGTCGGCGATTGCGACAAAGTCAGCGACCAAGACCGAGACAAGTCTGCGACCAAGTCGGCAACGAGAAGTTAGAGACCAGAAGAAGGCCCAGTCTGCGACGGAGACTGCGACAGTCGGTGATCAGAGGGAGACTAGTCGGCGAGTCGGCGACCTGCGACAAATCCGCGACAGCGACCAAGTCAGCGACCAAGATCGCGACAAGACTGCAACCAGTCAGCGACCCTGCGATAAGTTGGCGACCAAGTCGGCAACTGCGAGCAAGTCGGCGATACCCAGGTATAAGACGGTATCCCGCAGAAGTGGGAATCTGGAGTGCCAGTCGTCGGACAGATTCAGTACGGTATCACTCAAAATACAAGACCTATCATAAAGAACCCGAAATAGCGAGACTCGGAACAATGTAGCTGAGGGAATGTTCCGATACAATATATATATATATATATATATATATATATATATATATATATATATATATATATATAGAGATATATATATATATATATATATATATATATATATATATATATATGGGGGTGATTTGATTAAAGATATACTTTGTCTATCTGTATCTTTTATTAATATTATCATTTTTCAATCTCTATTTTTATAATTACTAATATTGTTGTCACTGGTCACTCGTAAACTAGATTGCAAACAAATGTAAGCCATATTATTTTTTCATAGTAGGCTAGGTTTTACAGAGATACCAAGACTGTATGCCAAGTCGTGCCGCCATGTCGACTGAGATCAATGTAAAGAAAAGCATACGTTTTCAAATGTTAGCATTCTTACATCGTTCCGACTGATAATACCCCTCTTTTTGAGGAGCTTGCTTGAAAATCGAAAATAAGAGGCAGCAAATATTGTCAAAAGATATGTACGTGAGCAATATACTGAAACAACGAGTAACATCGAAAGAACTGTTCAGAGAGAATAAAACAGAATTGTGCTTTATTTCAACTGAACCTAGTAGATGGATAACTTACTTTCAAAGGCTGTTTCCAAATTGTTTTTGCATTGTTACGTGTCGAGGCTCGTACAAAAGAAACAAGAAAAAAAATGAAGGCAACAAGCTTTGTTAAATATAACAATTAATTTATTTCCCTTGAAAAAAAAGGTATATATAAGAAAAAGGACTTACGGTTTATGAATCAATTCCAAAATTAATCCAAGAATTTAAAAATATAAATCCTATCAATAAAAAGTTCTAAGTGACTCACAGTTAAAATCTCAATGAAATTACAAGATGAAAAGCGATGACTCTTCAATAACCTTCAAAGTGTTGTCGTGTCAACAGTTTCTTGTTGAATCACAAAGAATAATATTTGTTTTTGAATTCTGAATAATTTCAATAAATTTCTTTGTCCAATAATTCTGATGCGGAGCACTTATATGTATGTTTTCCAGAGAATTGAATTTTAATTCCGAAAAATAAAATAAAAAAAATCAACTCAGGTGGTCACAACAAAACACTTTTGAGCTTCAAAAATTAAAAGCACAAACGGCTATTTCTTCTTAAGATAACGAGTATACAGTAAATTAAGACGTAAAACAAATTCCCGGATGGGCTAGGGTGGTCACCTTCTCAAACGTCGGAGAAATTTTTTTTAATTTCAATTGTCACGCACTATAGTATAGCCTTAGCTAAAATCAACAATTGTTTTTACTCTGGGAAAATAAAAATAAAAAAGATTGTTTACATAGAGCTGCCTTGTTGGTCCTGAGACAAGGACAGTAAAATATACTATGTGTCAACTACTGGTTGTTTATCAGGTCAAACAAAACTGAATTGAATTTTTTTTTAAAAAAAATAAATCCAGTAGACAAAATTATCATTACATTAACATGTTATGGAAAAAAATATGTAAAACAAACAAATAATTTAATTATATATACATAACAGCATTGACCTCTATTTGTTGCTTTTTTTAGACATAACGGAAGGCATAAACACAAGTCAGTTATGTGCTGCATGCATAAACTTGATGGTCGTCCATTGATCGTTGACACAGCTTAAAAACAATACTTTGAATATACTTCATTGATATTTATAGTGTCTTATATACCTTTTTAATTAAAACTTACATGATAATGTCTGTCAACGGAGATTTTACCAAATCTAGTCTGAAGTCTGGATGATCATGATTGATGATGCTTGCTGAAAAGTGAGTTTGTTAAGAAACAAGACACATGGTTATTCCTTACACAGCTTTTTATCATTCGTCAGGATCAGAAGCAGATTTTTAATGCTGGCTGTTAGCATTCCAATGTGATTAAAATTAAACCTCTACGGTCCTACGTGGAGATCTGATGGACATCAATAAACCGTTTTGAGTTTGTTGTTTTCTAATTAAATTACAACTTTAAAATCTCTAAAAATGACAAGTCATTCAGAACTGCTACTAACGATAACTCTAACACGAATTTACCATGCTTTATCTGATTAGCTACTAAAAATAAATGGATTGGGAATTCCAAAAGTCGCCAAAACATTAATGTTTTTCGGTCACTGTCAGATCTCCACGTAGGATTGTGGACATCTGATTTTAATCAGATTTGATCAGTGTCTGATATTACTCAGGATTAGATTACGTCATGGACATTTTATTTCTATAGCTCCAGTCAGATTTTAAAATGTCTCAGGCATAAGACTGATGACCATCCAACTAATAACACAGATGGTCAAATTATATCATGTCACAATTAGAAAGATTAGCGACCCCTTCTCCTTCTTCCAGAAAAATTTTATATACATAGAAAATATCTCAAAATAGTATGTACCCTTCTGGAATAGAAATATTCAGGATGTGCAGTGACAATACAAACATTTCCAAAAGGCTTGATTGACTGTCATCGCGAGTGAATTAAAATTGATCAACGACAAAGCCATATCCAAAGACCTTGTTTTAAAGGTATTGTGCGAGTTGTCCCGAATAGTAGAAGACCTTTGTCTGTGGACTTTTCTGAGTTGTCCACACTAGTCAAAGACATTTTCCTTTCTTAATTGGTCTACGATACTAACGACCCCTAACGGAGCTACTTTTGCAATCGTGTGAGCTGCAGAAGCTAACAGCTCTGGAATGACCGCGATGAATTGATACACTACACTACATTTTTGCATTTGTACCACCTACAAATCTGATAACTCTAATGTTACTGAGGTTTAGTTTTGTTGGCCGACTTGTGTAGATCAAGTTGTGTTTGGGTTAGCCACAAGGTGGTACAATACTTTGGGTTAGCCACAAGGTGGTACAATTTTTTGGGTTAGCCACAAGGTGCTACAATACTTTGGGTTAGACACAAGGTGCTTCAATACTTTGGGTTAGCCACAAGGTGCTACAATACTTTGGGTTAGCCACAAGGTGCTACAATATTTTGGGTTAGCCACAATGTGCTACGATACTTTGGGTTAGCCACAAGGTGCTTCAATACTTTGTTCGCGAAAGTTTCAATATGATCCGATACCCTTTTCTTACTGCTTCTCTTATTGTCTTAAGTTGTTTCTTGTATTGTTAAGATCAACCTTAATTCAAGTACTAGTTTGTGAAAACTGCCACGAGTTTCTAAATTGCCTGGTAATTAAAGTGCCATCATTAAATCACATGTGCCTTCAAACAATATTGTCGTAGAGGATCACGTCTATACATTTGTAATTGATGCCAGGAGCATTTACACGTATTAGAAAGTGGATGTACACCACGAGTTTTTTTTAAACAATTCTAGGTTTTCGAAATAAAAGTAATAAATATTATATATCGAAGTGAAGTCTTTCTAGGAAATCTGCAGAACCATGCAAAATGTTTGAGTGCCGTTTCATACACGACAAATAATTTGTGACTTTGATTGGCTTCAAAGCCAAGTAAACTTTTTCTAAGCCGTTCAAGTGAAGAGAACTTGTGACTTTACTATCCGTTTAAATGTCGTTACATTTTACGGTCTTGTCCTACATTTATCTGAGCCATATCTTGAAACATTTTGCTTGTTCTGGTATGCTGAGATCATACGAGGTAATTATTTCCTATGTATACCTGTCCCTGAAATGTGGTTGGCAGCGAGTCTGTGGTGACAGCGAGAAACTACGGTTTGAATCGTCTCCGGACTGCATAAACGACAATAAACATGAATCGGACGTCAATAATGGGTTTAGCACAGACCTCCACAATATTATGATGACGACTCAGCTTTGTGGGGAAAAAAATGTGATACACCGCATTACTATATACCAGTTTGAAAACCTGTCCATTTTAGAATTACAGATTATATTGTAGATTTATCAGTGGTAAAAATTGATACGAGGTCTCACATTGTTTTTATCATAGCTGGCAATTTTGTACGTAATCCTATATCTAAAATTATTGAATGATCACTTTCACCAACAATGATCTGAGGCGTTTATGAGAACTGCCGATCAGAATAACAGTGATTCAGTTATCTATATTTGCAAAATCACAGTCCTGCATTGATCTGCGGTAAAAATCAATAATGGATCATCCCCTGAGAACCTCGCCTAGGGGCCAACGCAGGTTACAATCGCGGATACACTGGAGTACCACTAATCCCCAGTGGGGAACAAGGCGTGTGGAATCTAAAAGAGGTTTAGGGATTGGGAACCTTGATTGGCCAGATCGCTCTAAAACTCTAGTACTTCTACACTTGTAATAGGGAAAGCCACTTAGTCCCCTTACAATAACCGCTATTTGGTACAATAATGTAAAAGAGCTTTATTTAAAATGTTAAGTTCCGAATTAGATTTAAATAATGAATTTCAATAATACAAGTATGCAGAGAAAATATTTAGAATGAGATATAAATAAAATGACAACAAATCGTCGAAGAGACACTTATCTGGGGGGCACACATTTTTCAACTGAAGTACTCAATCCTAATGAATTTATTATCTGCAGAGCTCTGAGATTTGTCGGCTCCGGAATCGTTAATAATGTATTTTCCTTTTCTAATTAAAGTGTTAAAAAATATAGCTTTGACATTGTAAATGTCTTATTAGCCGTAACAGTGTCAAAACTGACTTTAACCACACACTAAACATTAATAAACTAGGGCCAAAATACTTAGACACATTACCTGTATAAAAAAAAAATATCTGCTTTACTCATCTAAGACATAAACATGTGTTGCTCCAGTGATTATGATTGATTTTAATTGATATCAGTGTCTTTGTTTTTTTGATGTTAAGAAAGCTATGATGTTATTTGTGAGTCCCATGTTCCTCAACTATCGCATCGTTAAATCATTAAATAAAAATGTATTCTGTACTAGATTGTGAAAAAGAATATATTTTTTATAACTCAAGGTATAATATTTAACATTTTAATTGTGCATTAGTAAACATCTTTGAAAAATTTAAATGGAAAAGGATGTAGTTATCAGCAATCCAGGACGATCAACATGGGGTTGACAGCTGTTTGTTTGTGTAGGGATGGGGGTGCTGGTAATAAAGCTTACTTTCAGAATTAAGCATGAGGCCTAAACTTTATATTAGGAATTTATTAGATTTTAGATATTATATTGTTGATGAATTATAATTTTGTGTTTTGCGTCATTATTACCTAGATCATTGACTTTGGTATTTTTTTCATAAGACCATCCAAGTCAACTTTTATACTGCCATTTAGTTTGTAGTCATGTATGTATGTATGCATGTATGTATGTATGTATGTATGTATGTATGTATGTATGTATGTATGTATGTATGTATGTATGTATGTATGTATGTATGTATGTATGTATGTATGTATGTATGTACGTATGTACGTATGTATGTATGTATGTATGTATGTATGTATGTATGTATGTATGTATGTATGTATGTATGTATGTATGTATGTATGTATGTATGTATGTATGTATGTATGTATGTATGTATGTATGTATGCATGCATGCTTAGGGCTAAATGGCACGTTAGTGCAATCCCGTTATTATCGTGCAGAGTTAACTTCCAAAAGTGTAGAAACATTAAATAAAAATTGGAAGTAAAAACACAAATGCTCTATAGAAAATGAAATATTCCAAATGAACGTTAATATGCAATAATGCGAGAAAACGGAAAATAAATGAAGATGTAACATTAGTTATGGTCAAGAGAACATCCTCGGATACAGAAGTGCAATATATTATAATGATATAATTCTTTTCAAAATACTATTCTGCAGTTTCATCAGATAAAACCAATCTTACACAAGTACACATATGAAACGAACTTTATGAATGAGCCAAGCAAGATTCTGTAAATATAGTGATATTATCTCGAGAATTATGATTTATCTTGATAATCTTTATCCGAATTTATATAGGCGAAAAATTGCCACAAATTCAGATTTGCACGCTCAAGAATTTAGACTTTATCATGTTTGTCGTAATTCAGAGTCTTTCAAAGAAATATAAACAAATAAAATTTTAATTAATTCAAGACAAATCATTAATTACATTAATTACTCTTGCCGTTTTACATCAATTTCTACAACATTTTCTTCCAACCCTTGCCATACAACGTATAACAACGACATAATTACCCGAAAAATCTCTCTTCCAAAAGATTAATTGTGCTGTAATTGACAATAATTGTTTGCACACCATCATAAATTTATTTCAGCCTGTCAAAAAACTTCATTTATTCAAATCCTTACTGGCCAGCAAAGTCCACAAACATTTTCAGAAATACCGCATATATATATATATATATATATATATATATATATATATATATATATATATATATATATATATATATATATATATATATATATATGAAAACAAGAATAACAATATGGTATGCATAATACTTAAAAAGCATAAATAAGTATTTATGAATAATTAACCATAATATATTTACAATTAATTTTAAAATGGCCTTTCATTTCTAAAGAAATTTTAAACCTGTTTTATGATATTAGTATAATTTGTCACTAATTAAGTTATTCAGTAAATTAAAATCATAAAAAAATTGTTATTAACTAATTGTAAACGGATCATAATCAAAAAATAATTAATGATTAATGAATGTCGCATAGTACTTTGTAATTTGGACTTTTTTGGATATACCGTAATATGACGTTGAATCCAATAGGTTTCCTTTAACAGAAGTTCCAGATCAGAATTAGCTATAACAATAAGATGAAGAGAGAAATCATGCAAAGTATCGGAACTCTTGTTAAAATGTGAGGCAACATGAGATGAAAATGACTGATGGATATAGATTTTTATATTTGATCTATGTTGGGCTCATACGTTTAAATTTTTGTTGACTGGTTTGTCCAATATATTATGTGCTCCATTTTTTTGCATGTGATCAAATAAATAACATCTGATGATGCACAATTAATATCACAATGCATATCACAATGCATATCACAATGCATATCACAATGCATATCACAATGCATATCACCATGCATATCACATTGCATATCACAATGCATATCACAATGCATATCAGAATGCATATCAGAATGCATATCACAATGCATATTACAATGCTTATCACAATGCCTATCACAATGCCTATCACAAAGCATATCACAATGCCTATCACAATGCATATCACAATGCATATCACAATGCATATCACAATGCTTATCACAATGCATATCACAATGCCTATCACAATGCCTATCACAATGCATATCACAATGCATATCACAATGCCTATCACAATGCCTATCACAATGCATATCACAATGCCTATCACAATGCATATCACAATGCATATCACAATGCATATCACAATGCATATCAGAATGCATATCACAATGCATATTACAATGCTTATCACAATGCATATCACAATGCATATCACAATGCATATCACAATGCCTATCAAAATGCCTATCACAATGCCTATCACAATGCCTATCACAATGCCTATCACAATGCATATCACAATGCATATCACAATGCCTATCACAATGCATATCACAATGCCTATCACAATGCATATCACAATGCATATCACAATGCATATCACAATGCATATCACAATGCCTATCACAATGCCTATCACAATGCCTATCACAATGCATATCACAATGCCTATCACAATGCATATCACAATGCATATCACAATGCCTATCACAATGCATATCACAATGCCTATCACAATGCATATCACAATGCATATCACAATGCCTATTACAATGCATATCACAATGCATATCACAATGCCTATCACAATGAATATCACAATGCATATCACAATGCTTATCACAATGCATATCACAATGCCTATCACAATGCCTATCACAATGCCTATCACAATGCATATCACAATGCATATCACAATGCCTATCACAATGCCTATCACAATGCCTATCACAATGCATATCACAATGCTTATCACAATGCATATCACAATGCATATCACAATGCCTATCACAATGCCTATCACAATGCCTATCACAATGCATATCACAATGCTTATCACAATGCATATCACAATGCATATCACAATGCATATCACAATGCTTATCACAATGCATATCACAATGCTTATCACAATTCCTATCACAATGCATATCACAATGCATATCACAATGCCTATCACAATGCATATCATAATGCATATCACAATGCCTATCACAATGCATATCACAATGCCTATTACAATGCATATCACAATGCATATCACAATGCATATCACAATGCCTATCACAATGCATATCACAATGCATATCAGAATGCATATCACAATGCATATCACAATGCCTATAACAATGCCTATCACAATGCCTATCACAATGCATATCACAATGCTTATCACAATGCATATCACAATGCATATCACAATGCCTATCACAATGCATATCACAATGCATATCACAATGCATATCACAATGCATATCACAATGAATATCACAATGCATATCAAAAGTTTCTTTCGTATTATTACTATTAAAAGAAGTATTTTCATAATAAAAGAACAGTGCAGACATCTAGGTCTGTTATATTTAGATTACGATCCTTTATGTATATATATATATATATATATATATATATATATATATTTATATATATATATATATATATATATATATATATATATATATATATATATATATATATAAAGGATCATAAACTATATATAACAGACCTAGATATATATAATTTAGAATTAATTAGGAAATCTTTAAGATTTTACGGCCTTTATAATCAAATGAGTTATTGCTTTTGTGTAGCGATTTAACACTTGCTTTACATGATAATTTTAATAAATCCCAATATTTATTGATAATCTTGCCAATATTAGGCAATCTTGGATTATATTCAATAACACAAGGAATGATATCTTCATTCCTATTTTTGATTTTTACTTTGTAACGATTCAAGTTGAGTAAGAGAAGATACTTTTTTTGAAAAGAAGTATTAATTATATCAATAGGGTAATTTCTATTAAAAAAATGATGAACTGACCCTGCCAAAGATGATTTAGAAACAGTATCATCTGAAATAATTATTCCATATCTTTTTGCTTGACTTTATGGTATCCCTTTGTTACATGATTTAAGATGACTAGAACAATATTCAACATATTGATAAATATTCGTGTTTTTAACATGAACCATGGTAGCGATGTCAATATTTTCATTTTTTTGCGAATTCTACGCCAAAAAATAAATGATACTTTAGTTTTAGTTCTTGGTGTTTGTGTTGTTTATTTTATAGTTGGTGTTGTTCATTTTATATTTTAATTGAATAATTGGTCTTGTTTATTATATATATATATATATATATATATATATATATATATATATATATATATATATATATATATATATATATATATATATATATGATCTTCCAGTGGATGAATATAGGTCTTGATCGGTTTGAATTTTACAGGAAAATAATTTACCACCCTTTTATCAATAATTAGTTTTGTAATTTAAGATAGGCCTTATCTATATTGGGTATTGTTAAAAAGACTTTGTATTCCCTTTATTTTGGCGAATAATCGATGAGTGAAATTTTAGTTAGTTTCGTTGTCCTGTGACCATTTAATCTGGTGGAGGGAGAATCCGAACAAAACAACGGGAAGACCTACAACACACAAGAAGTTACTGGCAAGCTTTCTCACTTGCCAATTATGTCCGAGCCCGAAACTCTAACTCACGCGGACAGAGATGATGTCAGTATCACAAAAATATTAAAAGTATCCAATAAATATTTTTGTTTGTTTGTCTTCTTTTTCGCATTTTATTATTCCTTTTGTACTTTTAGAAGCTACTGTTGTCCACAAAAAAACATTCATTTTCCTTGATTTAATAACTGCTAAATTGAATGTACTTGAGATTCTTTTTAGATCATTTCTCGTGCACCTAAGAGCAGCCATTTCAATCAGCCGTCTTCTTTAGGCAGCCATGTGTTTCCCTTATACCATATATAAGGAAATGGAAGTGACTGTACTTAATAGTATACGTATACCAATATGCTCTCCACTGTGGTTGTTGCAATATCAAGTAGCTTTACTTTATACATGTCATTCTTTCAGAAGTACTTAATAACTGTAGAGCGGCAGCTTTTTTCATTATTCGAAATGTCTGCCTCCTGCACCATTCAATCTCCGTCATGGAGGATCATATATATTTAGTCTCTTTACGTTCACGCACAATCGATCATAATCAAGAACTATAATCACGTTCCAGCAAAGAAGAAAGGACGTAATAAGCTACAGACAAATGGCTGAATAAGAAAAATGGATCGCAACAATATTAACATAGTAGTACGGATGTGTATTGGAAATAAGCATGCAGCAAAGACGATAGCGTGTATGTATAGTTTTGAAATGCAACAGATCAAAACGCACCATGAACATATAATACCACACACATACAACACACTTGTTCTGACATAAAATATATTTCTTTTGAAAATGGGTCTACTTTCTCCAGTTCACTTAAGAACAAATGTTTATTTATTTACATGTAAAAAGTTCAGCACATATAGATTACATGTGGATGAACTACGTATTTTAATGTTCATTTTTAGTGTATGAATTATTATAAGCCTCGGTTTTATCTATTTTTTCTGAATCTTACTATTTTACATGAACCACTTGCATTTTTTCTACCACCATAACCTGTAAACCAGATTTCAGCATGTGCTGGCACTTATTGCATGCAAGCATATATGCCTGAAATAAAAAAAACACTAAAGTAATAATTTTCCATAAAAGTGTCACCTCCTTTAATTGTTTGGATTGTTGGGGTTAAAATTAGCTTATGTGGTAAGATATTCATGTCAAACAAAGTTGAGATTTCTTCATCAAGAAGAGACAATCACACCAATGGAAGAAAGGGAGGCGATGTGTGTCCCCAATGAACTCTCACCACCGGCTAAGTGGCGTGGTCACCTGGACCCAGACCAGTGGACGCTGCCGACCTACCCCACACCGCAACTTTTTTTTTTGTCTGCAGTTTTTGTATTTTAATGTTGTCAGAGTGTCGCAATAACTATCAAGTAAACATCATCAAATCCAACATCTACGATTCAGCCACTAACGGTCTCTTGTCACTAATTGATTTCTTTGATTTTTCTTAATTTTGGAAATAGAAGATGCATGAAATAAAATATTGCTTGTGTATTGGAGATTATATACATGGAAACTATTTCTAGAGAGTCACTATATGTACATCTCTTGTAATTAATGATAGCCTGACTCTGTGTGTATGCGCCCAAAAGTGTTATTAAGGATAATTTTAGAATATCACATAACAAAATTATTAAGATGGAAATGATAAGAACAATTATAGTATATTTTAATAGACTCGCAGAATGGCTGTCTATGTTTTACTGAGTATCACATTTTCAAGGTGCAATTTCTCGTGTCCTATCCAGCTGATGCGAATGCTTTCACTAATTACAACCTTTAGTATGTAATGACTGTTTAATTATGCGAATATCTTTTGCATAAAATAATTTACATTTACTTGAGATACCACGCAGTCCCATCCAAGCACATTAAGGTTTTATGTTTGTTATCATTGCCTTTCACTTGCCTTATGGATGCATTGTGTTTTTCATCAAATATAATAATTAAAAGCAGTTGTTCGGCTGAAGTTGGTTTTGTTATATTCCTAATGCTATACTTAGTTGGGTTAAATAGTTACTTTAGCTAATATGTGAGTAGTGTAGTGTGGCACCCTGCAGACAATGGGACTTTTATGTTAAAAAAAGTGCCCCGGTACTTTACAGACAAGGGGAATTTAACATGCTAAATATTGGGCTTGTATACGGACAATGGATTTAGCCTGTCTACGGACTAGGGGATTTTAACATGGGTTACATCACGGTACTGGACACTGGTGAAACAATGGCAATACTGTTACGAGTGGCTAACCTCAATCGAGTGGAACATTGGCAACAAGGTGGCAAGGGGCTGATCTGAGTACGCGCTACTTTAGGTAGGGACAAATACAGCAGAGACGTAGATATAGAAATATGTAGAGACATAGACGTAGAGACGTGTTTAGAGACAGACATATCAACAATCACATACACACATATACAAACTATCGTTCGCATATATATATATATATATATATATATATATATATATATATATATATATATATATATATATATATATATATATATATATATATATTGATGAGAGCAATCTATCACACCATTGGTTAAAACTAAAATGGATAAGCCTAGTCTAGATTTATAGTCTCAACTTGTGTGACAATCGTGAATAAACACCCGTGTATCTATTTAAAGTTACAACCTGTGGAAATTCCTCTGAAAAACCCCACTATCTATGTATAGTCACAACGTGTGGAAATTCTTTTTTTTAAATGCTAGTATCTACTTATAGCTACAGCTTGTGGAAATTTCTATGAAAAACCCAAGCTTGTATTAATAGCCTCAAAATGCTAGCTTCAATGACGTCACGGTACTGGACACCGGCAACAATGTTGCAAGTGGCTGACCTCAATCGGATGGAACAGTACCTAGGAGTTGACCTGAATACGCGCTACTCTAAGACAAATAGAGACATAGACATAGAGACATGGTTAGAAACAGGGTTAGAGACATAGACACAGACACAGAAGTACAAAACACACACACACACACACACACAAACACTCCGAATTTCAGCTGAACCGAGCATGATATATCGAAGTTGATTATACATAAGTTTTTTTTATAAAATTGAGTAGTCAGCTGATCTAGTTTATGTGATCCGTTATGCTGTAAAATATTTGTTTTTAGGACATGTTATTAGGTACGATATAGCTATGCGGATTAATTTTTTTGCGTAGCTTTTATGCCTCTACAATAGTCCATAGCGTGTCCCACTATACTACTTACGTGATATAAGAGTTTTGCTCGTATTACTTATCTGAGTCATAGGTGAATCATTTGAAGTAATTTACTTTGTCTACGAATCCCCTTTTCCAGATGGAAAGCAATTTCATTTTTATGTGCAGAGTATATTTCTTTTTAAATTTGCTATGTCAATTGCTTATATAAGTAATCAAGACGACTTAACGGAGAATGATAATGTTTTAGACGATATCCTGTCTTCAACAATATATCAGACGTTTAAATTAGTGAAGGAAAAGTCAGATTTACTATGTATAATAAAAATAATAACAATAGCGAGAATTTAACGAGGCAATAATCTTAAGACTATAGTGGAGGTTTTAAAAATTTAAATACCAGCATCATCTTTCGAGAATACTTAATGACATTAAAGTGGCGCTTAAACAAAACCATAGTAATTTTTCATGACTTTTTTTCAGACGCAGCTCAAAATAATTGGAATATAAGACTCTCTGACTTATTTTAAAGAATGGTTTTCTTGAAAGATCTCTAAAGCTGCCATTCTCAGATTTTCCAAGCGACTTTAGTGTCATGACAGTAAGACATTCATGTCTAAAGTCTCAGACTTTCATAGATACTTTGGTGTCCTGACAGTGAAACATACATGTCTTAATTCTCAGACATTAAAAGAGACATGGCCATCGTGACAGTGAAGCATAGATGTCTAAAGTCTAGGGACCATTTCTAATGCTTCAAAATGCAGTGGTTTAATGTTGCCTCCACGACTCTAACAGGTATATACTACTTTAACTTTATATGCAAAACTCCATATCAACATTCCTTCAATTAGTATATATCGCCACTAGATCTTGTCTTTATATTGAAGTTCAGTAAAGGAACTACATATAAGTTATACTTAATGATTTTCTTATTCATTTACAGAAAAGTCGAACATTCATACAAACACTACTTTCCTAAGCGAGGTACCACGAGGGGATAATTTGTTAGCCAGTCGCCATGTTGGGTCAAGAGCTGTCACAAAACCTACCAACTCATCTTCATCGAAAAAGAATGCTTGTTCAGCTATTTAATTCATTGTGCACCAACCTATATTCACAAGTCATGGTGAGCTCAGTGAAGTCTTGCCCCGAACATTGGTGCTAGTCTTGTCCTTTCAGGAGGAGCCAGAATGTATCTACACAAAAAAAGTGTTCTCAATTCTAAGTGACGTTGAAGAATGTATAAAAAATACTATACCAAGAGTTACAAAATATATAGGTATATATAACACTGGTGGTAAGAAACATAACATGACATTAGAGATGTATTTTGCTTCTTGGAAAATGTTTCAGTTCGGTACACCAAGCCAGTTAGCTAGACCCTTGATGAAAAAACAATACTGTAAACCATCATCGGAACAAAGCTTATCCAATGTTTCATGAATAATATGATTTGTTTAATTCACTGTTATTTATTCTCCGTACGTTTGGAAAATAATCACATTTTTATGGCAAAGTAAAATCAATTAATGGGCCGTCAAACAATATTTATGTAAACGACATAAATATTGGTTGTTGTTCTCTAATTACTAAGTTGTGGCAAGCAGGAAATTAAGAAAATTAGCTTGCTATATATCTTCAGTCATTGAGCCATTAGACTTTCTATTGAAGATGATCACATATTAGAGCTAAGCTGGCCCTTTTACGACCGGAATCATTTTGTTACTGTGTGATCACAGGCATCTAGGAATAAGAATTGCAATTCTGCAGATATTTCTTTCAGGTCTGGGGCTTTTTAATCCAGTATGGTTCCCAGAAGATAACGTAGCCTTTCATAGCTACATTTTATGGTCGATGTCTTTATTACTGACAAAGAAGCTGACCATTCTTGAGAAATTATTTGAAAACATGACTCATCGCCCGCTTTATAATAGACAAGTGATTGTAAGACATGGTTGTCTATGAAAGTTATATGGTTATCCAAGTAGAAATTATATAGCGCGATTAAATTTACAATCATTATTCAACTTTACATGGAATTTTGTTACAAATATATAATGGATTTATTAATTATATATGTCAATAAAAATAACAGATGTGAAATACATACGAGTTAATGGATATAAGATTTAAAAAGAAACGTGTACGATTCGTCAGTTTTGTATCAAGCACAAAGGAACTTAAAATGAATTTAAAATGATTATTCAACTTTACGTGGAATTTTGTTCCAAATATCTAATGGATTTATTAATTATATATGTCAATAAAAATAACCGATGTGAAATAGATACGAGTTAATGGATATAAGATTTAAAGAGAAACGTGTACGATTCGTCAGTTTTGTATCAAGCACATGGGAACTCCAAGTCTGATAAGACCATTTTATATGTATGCATTAATCTATTTGACTGCTTTCAAGTTTCATAGCCAAATCTTTCTCTACGTTTTTAAAATTAAGTTTTATTAATAAGTTTAATAGCACTCTAAATTTCAGTCATAGTGAAGCTCTTTTGCTAGAAGCAAAAAAAGACCAATACTAGTTTTTATGTTCTTCACATATGATTTTCTTTAATTATTTCACTACCGCTTCCATTTTATTTTGCGCATCATTTTAGTTTAATTCATCTAACATACTCTTTATCCTCATATTGCATATGAATGTATCATACAAATTACCATATCATTTTTATGTTTCATTATTTCCCCGTATATGAGCTCTCATTCTTTAACTGTAATTTGTAAAGTGAGGTTTAGCACATAAGTGTTATATTTGCGTAGAAAATTGAAATAATTTGGCATTGAATGCACCAATAGGATTATAATCAAAGCAATAATCTGAAGGCACCATGCATGATGTGATGCAATTTTGTAAACTGCAACAACATAAATAAGACATATAGCGGCTGAAAAGAACATGATTATTTTGAAGAAAAAGATTTGTCTTGGTATCACATTTTTGGGTAATTAACCAATTCAAATTCAAACACGTGCCAATTCTTTTAACCTATTAACCAATATTATTGCTAGAAAAGTTACCAGGTATTACGTCATTACAGGTACACGAGTAAATGTAGTTCTAGTTGAATAACAGTCACGTAGCTGAGCAGCAGAGGTAGTGGACAGACCCAAAAGAATAGTTACAAATTTGTGTTACCCATCAATAAGCCATTGTGGAGTCAGACGCTATTATGAACAAGAGATTTTAAAAAATATCGCGAACGACCTAAATTTATGCAAGACTTGCACAACGACCATAGTGTAATCTGGCCTATAAAAAAATGAGACCAGGTTTAAAGATGTTAGATATCTTTTAAATTCTGGGTAATTGTTATATTCTTCGTTTTCCATTATAATTGTTGAATCGCTAAGTACAAACGTTTAGAGATTTAGATTTTTGTTCTTTTTCCAATTTTCTTTTTTCCATTGCAATTGTTGGATCAAAAAGTGCGAAAGAGTCTTTTAGGTTTGTTAAATTATAATCAAACACGCTTTACCACCCCACCACCCCTTTAAGTGAGTCCCGGTCGCTTTAAAACGCCCGTTTTGAAGCGGGGCGGGGAACTAGGCAAAATGCACCTTGGTTAGTTTTATTTTCACTGTTTTCAGTTACCCATTTAGAACGATCTCGTCGTGGTTCATTTGCATCTCGTGTTCCCCTCACTATAATAATTATTGCAGACGCTGACAATATGTCTACCGCGTTTTTTGGACTAACCCATGAAGTCGTTTTCTCTGGTCGATCGAACGTTTGTCTGTACGCTTTAAGCACTTAGACCATTGTCACAAGTAAGAATTTACGATAAAAGAATTTTTAAGCACACATGTACGGAACAGACTAATACAGATCACCATGTAACCGATGTTATTGACAATACCTAGGTGTTTTGAGGCGAGAATGTCTTCTAGCTCTGGTTATTTTTTTTTCTCAACATTTAAGACAGATGGTGATGGTATTTCCATTCATTCCAAGAATGACAAACGAACAACATCTATTATTAATAATCTTGTTGATGACAGCAAGTATATATTCAGAATAAAATTTGTTGACGACGGTTCGACTGGAATTATTCATGATAAATTCGACCCTGTGAAGAAATTGCGACGATATATTGTCGACATAATAAATAAAAATTGTAACCAGTAATTTTCACCGGAATCGATAAACCATACTACATAGTCATAACCAGGGTCCGATGCTTATTGGTAACAATTTTTGTTTTATTTAGTTTATTATTTTGCTTTTTTTTTGTTTTTGTTTTTACTATAGAACTGTTGTATTGGTTTTAAAAATCTTAAATTTAACTGATTTCTAATCTTGTTACGTATAGGCTCGTTCAATGTAACAAAAGAGTAAAATCAACAAGCTTTGTAAATTTTACCAAAAATTTATTTTCCTAGAAAACATGAAAAAATGTAAATATGTTAAACGAGACTTACGGTTTACAGAAATGATCCAAATTGTTTGTTCAAAATAAAAACATAAGTCCTGTAAAAGTTCTAAACACAGTCTGAAGTTCATTTTTGGTCCAAAATGGTGGATGACCACGTTACACAAAGGCTAACGGAAAAAATTCCAGAATTTACTCAATAAAGCAGTTTGTTTGTTCCGTTCCAATTTAGAATATTTTTGGAAAATGTCTTTGTCCAAATCAGTAATGTTGTTCTCCAGGAAAATATTATTCAGAAAACCGAAGTAAAATTAGTTCCTCTAACAAGACATGTTGTTCTACATAGACACACGAACAGACAACTTCTTCTAGCACAAAAATACAATTTTTAAGGTAATAAAAGTTGTGTAAATCTAAGATGTTACAATAAACTTCAACTGACTTAACGACTCTACGACTGTGTATGACTCTCGACTACGACTGACTCTCTTACAAAAAAAACTCAACATATAAATGAAGCTAATACGTTGTTTTAATTACACGCGCACAATGACGCATGCAATTTCGTAATTCTTCTGGACATTAGGAAAGCCTGACCAAGTATCAGCCAATCGTTTTCATAGCTATTCCTAAATGTATGCTTGTGATGAATTTGTTATCATACACAGCACGTACTCACATGAGTCACTTCTGGACATTAGGAAAGCCTGACCAAGTATCAGCCAATCGTTTTCATAGCTATTCCTGAATGTATACTTGTAATGAATTTGTTATCATACACAGCACGTGCTCACATGAGTTACATTTAGGACTCAAATAAACACGATGATTTTCAACAACATATTAGACTGATATTAATATAATTATATTAATAATTACATTTAATGAACAAAAATGAAATAACAAGGTTTATACAGAATCGATTTCTTAACACACAATTAAACTACAGGGTTGTAAAAAATCTTAACATTCTATTTATTGAAGAAAAAAATGTGTGATATTAATTATTTCGTCTATTGCAGGATTTAGACATAGCGGGGCTCTAAGCTATGCGAAGCTGTAGAGGCCCTATTTGGTGCAAAATAAATTTTAGTCCCCTTTAGACTGTGAGGCCCTAAGAACTGGTAAATATTACATGGTGGGGAAGTAGGTGTGGAAATACCCCCAAAATCGGGAAGCTTTTCTCCAATCTTGAGAGTTGACAGGTATGAATTGTCCGGTTTTGTGGAATTTCAGTCAGGGCTTTGTGAGTTCATTCAAGTCACCAGCTCGGGGCCTGTACTTAAAAAGGTTGTCTTTGAGCACTGACCAGAACAGTACATAAACTATCTTACCAGACATGTATATATTATCAAATTTGTCCAAACGCTTACTGTAGCCTGCATGCAAAATAATAAGAAGGAAGCTACTTAATTTTTAAATTAATTATTTATGATTTCTGCTTTGCATATTTACTTGTGGGTAGATGTTAAAAAAAACTATTGCTTAAGTTACTACTGATGAAAACCGTTCTTAATGCATTTTTACATCTCCCGATAATGGATATTGTTTCACACATAAGTCGGTTTTCAAAATATTAGTCCTTAGACGGTGTGTTGGGGGTGGGCAATGAATATATCATTTACATATAATACGACTAAGTCGCATCCTTCTTAAAACGATTTATTGCATTGTGGTAAACTTTTAATTTTGACATTTGGCACCGTCACCTAATCCTTATCACATTTTTGCACAGCACACAATTTATAGGTATATATGTTAAAATTACTTTACTTTCCTTTATATTCTTGACACAAAGTTCAACAGATATAAGTTATGAACAGCTCTCGGAAACAGATTCAACTTTTTAATGTGCAACCCGAATCCGATTTCTTCTATATCGTTCGCCTTGTTTGTTTCAGGACTGGCTAATATTGCGTCACGGGACCACATGATCTGTAGTCTCATAAAAACTCAGCAAATTAAGGAATCGTGGTATCTTCCGCTCAATATAATTACTACCCGCCTACGATATGTAATTTATAAACATTACAGTCGAATTAGAATTTGTAGAAAATTACATACATGAAAAGAAAATTTTTATTTATGGTCTCCTTTAACTGAACCAGACATAGCTGCCTTTGCTCCGATAAAAACAGGCTCGCTAAATTGCATGGCTTAACGTGTCAGAGAGACTTACAGTATCAAGAATTTGAAAAAACAACAATACACAATTCGAAAACTCTCTTATCAACGGAGCTAGTAAAAATGACGTGGTTAGTTTAGAAAAATCACTGAAGATTCCAAGAATTGGATAAACAATAACCAATCAGAGTATGTACAGTTCTAGTGAATATGGTATTAAGGGTTCTACAATAATCTTATATGATCATAATTCAAATGCGTATACTCATTTGGTGACAATATTTCCAAGGGAGAGAATAATAGGATTTTATGACGGCAATATCTATGGAGATATCTACAACATACGTACGTGTGAACCTTTATCGGTCAGGCTGTTTCACAGAGATGACTATGAGTCGTATAAATCAATATTTACCTAGTTTCTTCTGCCATCTGGCGTTCTTTATCGGAAGGAATGGATTGCTGTAAAATATGACGGGCCACTAACAAATATCGATCTTATTGGATCTGCCGATGCCGAGATTGAATCATTAGAGTTTTCAGCGAGTATTCATCCTATTATACAAATTTAGTTTGGCAGATACTTTAATACACCGAATACCAGTGTCAATCTCAACGACTGTTGCGCGAAAAGTCGGCGTGGTCCAATAGAGCTATTACGATACATGCTCGTTACTAAGATTCTCACACCATTAACTGTAACCTTTGCGATAATTTGATAAAAATAACATAAATCTGTCTGGTTATCACAAGACGACAAAGCTAACTGCATAAAAATTATCGGTAAGTTCACTCAGGGTTCATCATCGGATAATGCACGTCGTTGAAGAAGATTAATCATGGATCCATAAGAATTACATTTTGTAGTCAAGGATACGGCGGCAAAAGATGTGTTGGTGTCATGGATAAATGCAGTATTGCAAGATGGAAAAAGTAGGTACAAAAGTTAACTACTACCAAGCTACCAAGGCAATTATTCTCAGTTCACGTATCTGAGAACATCAATGCTCTCTTACTCTTCAAAAATTATGTTATTGATGACCAACATATTTACTAATGACATCGTTAGAATCGCTACAGATTCTTTTTATATCAGTCGTTGTAAAATGGACCTTCTAGAGCCACTGGGAATCGTGGCGAATAAAACGAACAAATAAACAGTTATCTCAATCAGCTAATGGCGAAGCACCTGATGTTTATTATCGAAACGATAATTTATTACAGATTTCATCATCACTTTCATAATATGAACCAATCACAAGACATAATACAATCTATCTTAACGGCTTATGTGGTCCTGGTAAAATGAAAACATCTGCGAAAGAATTATTTAAAAACTCTGACATGATTGTGTTGACGCCAACTCACCGATTTCCCAGAGAGATGAAACAACGTGGTGTCAGCACATACACTTATCATAGTTTCTTTAGATGCGAGGAGATTCATCGACACCAGAAAGAATGGGTGAGAAATACATCCGAGAATAATTATCTGGGATGAGATTTGTACAGTATCCAAAGAAACATGACAGACATTTCTTGATTGGTTATTTTTAAAAAAATCTACTGCAATTATCATGAATGGTGATCATGGACCATTGATCAAAGGATGAACAACTACGATAACTGAAATCGTTAATCAGTATACAACCTCACCAAGTTCAGTGTGAAATACTACTTACCGTAATATGAGAGAATCCAATGTCAAATTTCTGGAACTTATGGCGCTCTAATGACCTAATAGTTGTACCCAGAGAAAACGTCCATGATTTAGTTCAGCGTAAATTGTTTGAGCCTCACAAAGAAAATTTCATGATCAATAAGGTCAATTATGTTTTCGGCTAACACACACACACACACTATATATATATATATATATATATATATATATATATATATATATATATATATATATATATATATATATATATATATATATATATATATATATATATATATATATATATATATATATATATATATATATATATATATATATATATATATATTATTGTTGATTTTTCATCAGCAAACGGAGTTTGCCGAAAACACAAACTCGTTCTTAATGATATCGTTGAGGTTCCAGTAGAGGTTGGTATGTCACCAGCTAAGATACTATGCCGTAATCATTCTTTTGGTGGCATAAGTCCATTTAAATCAAAATAGACAACTCCATATGGATCAACCGCGTATGCAACCGAATGAGTACCTGGACCAGAACGTCCATCGATAATAATAATACCAGTTTCAACACGATTTGGTTTTTCTGGCAATTGATTACGCATGAAGACACCTCTGATGTTTTTCTTGTTTGATCGCTGAGCAATATCGAGTAAATCAAAATCTGACAAGAGACGCTTTAACTAAGCAGTCTCAGACCATACTGCGTTTCTGGTAATCTTAGACCCGTCCTTTTTTGAGGTGTTTAATCCATGTTCTGTTGCTATTTTCAGTGCCATATGGGCAGCTGTTTCAACTGCGCCAGGTTCAGCTGCTTTTGCAACAGGTGAAGTTGCTGCTGAAATTAGCAGTGGAATGACCGCTAAAAACGGAAATATACCGCAGGTTTTTGTTTTGTCACCGATTGCATTCTCAGAAAAATCAAGTCTAACGCTAGTTTTTATTTCTTGGTGTTATTTTAGTGTTTAAGCTGACGTTCAGTCAACGATAATTTATTTCGGCCGCTGATTTCAAAATTTTGCTCCTGAATTCTTCTTCGATGCGGATTTCAGTTTCCTAACTTCACAAAGTGTCAGAGTAACATTGACGTGATGATATGACATTATAAAATCATGAAAGATCTAATTACAGATTTCTTGCGAATTAATTAAATGTTTGGAAAACATTTACATGTTTTATACGGACACATCAATCACTCTCATTCGTCGACCAACACCGGCGAGCATCATTGTTTTGTTTGACGCATAACCTCGATTGCTCTGTAACCACAAGGACCAGCCGGTATATCATTAACAGTAGCTCGCACATGAATATCACAGACAGATTATTTGAACAAATCCGATGTTCCAGTGAGACATAATAGAGTGGATACAGAGTTGAAATATCACGCTGAGATATCGGCAAAACAGAAACAACACTCTGATCACAACCTATAAATCACATCAACTATAACACGCCCTGATACGTTTTGTTCGAAATTCAGCATTATGTCTTCAGATGGCTCCTGATGTCCATTTGTCCTCAGTTAAATCGTAGAAGTAGCTAAGCTATCAAACACCATCAGGTTTTTTTCTTGATTTTATAAATATGGGTTACCTTTCAACGCACCAAATATATGTTGGGAAATTCACTGTTGGGAAGATATCTGCCATGCAAATGAATTTGCTGTGCTTGTCACTGAGTCTGTGGTTATTCTCAGCCACGACAAAGTAAACTTTCCACGGTTATCCATTAACGACAACAGCTTAGGCTATTCTCTGATCAATGGAGTCATTGCTGGCATCGACAACACAAGTTTTGTTAGAATTACTTTACATGGAGCTTCAGCATTATCTCGCCAATGCCAATTTCAATTCTTGTCAGTGGACTTTCGGATTAATTCAACTGTATGTTGGGTCCAAAGATAACTTTTCTAACATGTCTGCAGAATCCAAAGATATGCGACAACAGTATCAAAAAGCTGAATCTACCTTGAACATCACTTTGAGTTCGTCGTGCTGTAAATCCCAAGTTAAATTCTGCATTAACAGCGGTGACTTCCGTGGCTACGTCATAGTTGTCGGTGAAGTTTCTTGGTCATCTTATGCCTGCCATACTGTGTATGATCAGGATGATCAGTAATATCCTTTGAGAACATCATTAATGGACACGCAGACCTTGAAAAATCATCGGAATATCTTGCAAGACCTTGCATCATCGTAGTAATTTTGATATTGTGATAGACCTCGATTTGTCTGCTATTAATCACATACACAGCACTTTAAATAACGCCATAACACCATTATTAACGAATCCACATTTGTAATCTGCAGCGTATGGATTATTGTTATCTCTCAAATACTACCATATACTTCAATAAATGCCTCGACAGGCAAG
>JAEAOA010002121.1:1730000-1743344 GCA_016746295.1 Potamilus streckersoni
TACTCTGTTATATATGCAGTTATTGCTATTAGCAGTACCAATGTACAACGTATTAGTATGCAAAACACTATTATCATTATTATATTTTTATTACACTATGTAACACAATTTTTGTTCATGGGTAGTAAGTGTTATTTCGTAATTGCTTATGCCTAAAAAGTAAAGGAAATGTATATTATTCCCCACAAATTTTACTTTGTGACCAAGACAGTGATATTTTGAAATTTACCTATTTCCATTAAGAAAACGGGCGAATTTGTGCCTTTTCGTTCACATATAAGTCAGAATAAAACAAAATATGAATCCAAATTAACATGTATTTATTCCAAAGTAATACAAAAATGACCACAAAAGATTTAGAAGTAAGCAGTTTGTCGCATATATGATTATGCTGTAAAGCACTTTTACGAATCAGCCCCCAAATATAGTCTCCCATCATTTTCTCATAATACTGTCGTTGGTAGCAGAGTTCAGAGTCCAGTATATCCTGATGAAAACGCTCAAAGCATACTCCCATGTTCTCATTGAATTTATTAAGATGACCATCAAGGATTTGGACTTTGTATGAAAATCATGCAGCCCATTACGCCGTAGTTCTTCACCAAAGTCTCAGCCAGCTCCCCATAGTGTTCGACCTTGTAATTGCCCAGGAAGCTCCGAGCCACTGCGACATAGCTGTTTCAAGCCGCTTTCTCCTTACTAGTGAGATTCTTGGGGAATTCACTGCACTCCAGGATCTTCTTAATTTTTGGTCCGACGAAGACACTGGCTTTGACCTTTGATTCTGACAGTTGAGGGACGAAGTCTTGAAGTTACTTGAAGGCTGCCGACTCCATATCTAGAGCTCTGACAAAGTGTTTCATTAGGCCCATTTTGATATGCAGTGGTGGCATCGGCACCTTCCAAGGGTCCACCAGTGACTCCCGCTTGACGTTGTTCCTTCCCACAGAGAACTCGGTCCGCTGTGGCCGGTCCCGCCTATGATTGTGTGTCTTGGTGTTTATGCTGTCCCAAACACAAAGAAAGCAGGAATGCTTGGTAAAACCGGCTCGGAGTCTCATCAGGAATGCCATCATTTTGAACTCTCCGGTGACCTCCCATCACATTTCAAGGCGTTTGGCAAGGTTTTGATGCCGTTGTAATCCTTCCTGAGGTGCACCGAGTGAACCAGAGGAAGAGACGGGTTTGAGCACGGCTTTGAGGCTCCTGGAAGAGCTGTCAATGTAAAGGTGCTACACATTCTGGTTACAGGTGATTCCGATTGCCTCAAACAGAATGGTCACATTGTGGCAGAAGCAGAGCCCATCTTGACAGGTGAATAAGCTGGAAAAAGTTTAATGACATATCCTTCAATCTGTGTCTTGCACACTTTCATCCAACAAGATCCACTGCTTGAGCCTAGACGTTTAAAGATCTACATTTGACTTGGTGAGACCAAGATCTCTGATCATGTCATTGAGGTCTTTTTGGTTGGTGTGGTATGGGTTTCTGTCCTCAACTCCACCTCTGAAATTTTCATCTGGATCTATATCGTCTCCCTCGCTCTCTGACTTGCTGCTCTCTTCATAAGACAGCTTCCATTCCTCCCTCCCTCCCTCCCTCCCTCCCTCTCTCTCTCTCTCTCTCTCTCTCTCTCTCTCTCTCTCTCTCTCTCTCTCTCTCTCTCTCTCTCTCTCTCTCTCTCTCTCTCTCTCTCTCTCTCTCTCTCTCTCTCTCTCTCTCTCTCTCTCTCAGTGTGACGTAATGTAAATATTGGGAAACTAAAATATAAGGAAAATGACTACCTTTTATGCAGCTGAAAGAGTTTTTGTGTATCATTAGAATGGGTGAGAGGTTATAAAACTTAAATCTGTCAGTGACGAGTTAACTCCCTTCTTCATGTGTGAGTTATATTAAAAATTGTATTTTAAGTGTCTACAATATCGTAATAAGTTTGATTCAAAATAAAGAGCTAGTGAGGAATGATATCGGAGTAAGAATGAGGAACGATATCGGAGTAAGTGAATTAGATTTGAAAAAAGGACGCTACTTCTCAATGTTTCACTTCACATTTTGGGAGGGGTAGGGGGATTGACAGGGATAGAAAATTGAAATTACTTTTTCATTAAAGATACAAATATAAAAAAAATGATCTTTGCAGAAATCATGATAGTAAGATTTTGAGTAAGGTATTTAGGGTAATTCATCGTGCAACACTTCTCCAACACTACCGACAATATCTCTTCTAAATCTAATTCTGATAATCATGTGCCATCTTGAACATTTTCCTCTGACACGGTTGCTTACGAGCACTCATTACAGAAACTAATTCATTCTCATGTCTCACTCAATGTAAACGTAAACCTAGTTATATTTGTACGTTCTCGTCTGTTTGTTGGATATAATTTACTGCATTTCGCAGTGATCCATAATTAATAGATGGAACAACAGCTCTAAGATTACACACCTTTATTTACCATATTTTAAATTTCCAATTGAAAATACAATTGCCATTCTAAAATGTCAGATTTGTTACGTTTCAAACTTTTTATTTCATCAAATGTCAGTGCATGGTGCTATTAGTTACGCAGTGCAAGACAATAAGCAAAGCCTTAAAAACGTAGTGAATACAGGATTTAAATGAATTAGGATTATCTGTAAGTACTTGTGCATGGTGAAGTGCTTATAAAGTATACACGAAGTACGGCATACATGTAGTGATCAGTAAACAATTACTGATTTTATGATCATAATTTAAAATGGGACATCCATCACACTTTCTGACTAAAATTCAGATAAAGTTAAAAATTTTACGCTTCTGCCTGTAACAGCTCACCAACTTGTGCAAGCTGACTCTTGGGGAAATACGTGATGACTTTGCTTCAGAAGCTTTACCTATCGAACACAATCAGATGTACAAAATAAAAAAGCAAAAACTTAAATCCTGCTTTGTATTCGACATTACACAATGCATTTTGGCCATATGACTTTGAATGACCACAACAGAAGCTATACTTTGCAATTAATTATAACTGATTGGAGTGAGAGTGTGTGTGTCTGTATATATATATATATATATATATATATATATATATATATATATATATATATATATATATATATATATATATTACATTGCTGTAATTACAAAATGGTGTACCTAGTTAAAGAAATGCCAATGGGACAAGCATGTTTTCGGTATGTTTTCAAAACTTAATTGAAAAATTGATCCAATCCAAAGGACCCATATTTTATTTTGAATTAAACTATACAATAAAGTTGTGGTTACTCATCTGTAACACCAGTGACCACTATGATATATATATATATATATATATATATATATATATATATATATATATATATATATATATAAATATATATATATATATATATATATATATATATATATATATATATATATATATATATATGAGCGGTGATAAAAACTGTCTTGAACTTTAATCGACTTCGTCACTTTCTGTTGGAATTTTATGAACCAAAACAATTAAAATGTGTGTATAAGTGGCTGAGTATTAAATAGTTTCACTACTTGTAATTACAATAATGTAATCTTGTCCAAGTAATGTTTGATTTCTACTTTACTCATTAAAAGACACATGGCAAAAATACATATCGTAAAGATCAATAACGGCACATTAAAAAGAGACATCCATCATATCTTGCCATTGAATACTCAAAAATGCTTTGGTGTACCCCTTTTTGTACAAAGTCTCCATAGTGACTGATGCGGATGACTGCTGAGAAAATCTATATGTTTATGCATCTAGTAAAGCCATTTCAAGAAGTCTATTATCCAACAGCCAGAGACTTACACGAGAAAATATAGAACTTCAAAAATATGGCAGCCTGATAATAGAAGTATGTTATGCAATTTTTTTATTTCTTTTTAATAAATGTCATATTTATTTGTGTCAAATCAGCTCCACACATGTGAAGACTGAGAAAATGACTCCGCTCCTTAAGAATTCGCATACTATTGTGATTTAGGACAAAACAGTGTCAGTTCCCAAACAATTGATAATGTTTAATAAAACCCAACTTAGTTATAAATTCTAAATGATATATTTGCTATAGTTAATTGCATTATTTAATGATCTAGAATTGATCATATTGGAGGAACGTCGATAGATATTTCTCAAATTGAAGTAAGAAAGAAAGAAAATAAAGGATGGTTGCCTTACTGGGCTAACTTACAAAAGATGCTTATGTAAAATAGGTGAGAAAGTCGGGATCTCAAAATAGAATTCTAATTTTGCTGCAGGCTGTCTTCCTAATTTCACGAAAGAGATTTCTACAAGCAGAGAACTAATTATATAGGGCACTGTAGTATATAAATCAGAAGACCTGGAGAGAATATTGAGCAAATATTTTCCAGTGAGGGAATATCTCTATTCTACAAACAAGATTATGAATTCATGATTGAGAAAATTTAAAAACTCCTGTAAATAAATAGCAAGAAATAGGCTCTCATAAATGAGAAGTGTATGATAAATCTTGTAATATTTGGGAGCCGGAAGAAAATGTTGTTTCCTTAAATTTGGTCCTTATAATTTGTCCTAAAACCTATCATAGTATTCATAATTAAATCATCTAAATTAAACGATGGAGTACATTATCATCATCATGAATATTGATATCATAGAACACCAGCAAAAACTAAAACGAGCTAAAAACAGATGAAATAAAAGTAAAGCTGATGATCTCTTTGATATACTAGATACATATAGAGATAAAGGATAAATTATTCAACTTAGTATGTTAATAACTTGACACCAATGCGAAATAAATCATACATATACAGTGTTGTATACAAACATTTAAATAAAACCCTCTTTAATGTTCAGAATGATTCATGCAGTAGAATTTATAATCATAGGCATCATCTACATAGACTACAAACATATCATGTTGACAAAGTTGAACATTGGTCTAATAAATGTCCAATAAATATAAAATATACAGAAACATTTACAATTACTTCAATCATTATGTAAATGTTCCTTAACCGGTCTATAGACTTATAGGGTCACTTATTAACAACATAATAAAAAAGTGACAGTCACGTAGATACACTAATAATATTTGCTAAAACAAGTCAGACAAGTTGATTATATACGTTTTTCTCAACAGTTACGATTTTCTCGACAGAATAAAAACACAAGAAACAAATACGTCTGTAATTAGTGTTTGGGAAAATCTCAATTAAAATTACATGACCACTGTGGTAAATTGGGGAGTTCCAAACACACCAACCTCTTCCACTACGGTTCGTTGCTAGGGAATGATCTCCGCGGTGTAATTTACCCAGTAACGATAGATAGAAAGAAGAATGCAGATCTCTGAACAAGTATATTGAAGAAATAAACACAACGAGCACAATTTCAATGAACAAGTATAAAATTTAATCAGTTTAACAACAGAATTTAAAACAAAAAGAAAACAATTACTTGGTTACAAAAGAAGGAAAAATGTACTAACAAGTACTCAAATAAAAATAACAATACAATACAAATTTTCTTTACTGTTACAATTACTTGTCAAGGACAGAATTAATTCAATTCGTCATCGCCTATGAGATGTGACCTTTTGAGTGCAACGATGAGTGACATCATCACCTATTTTATCCTGACATCGAATCTTCCGTTCGTTCCTGCTCTGCCAACCTTTGTCTAGTTGTCTGGGCCTGGACTCTTGCCAGTTGAACCTTGATTTGGCGATCGTCCCTAGACCTAGACTTCGGCTCAGAATTTGCTCTGGTACTTGGAATTGGTACAGGAATTTTCAGGGAATCTCAGGAGAGTTCCAGGATCTCGGGAGAGTTTAGGAATGCTGTTTCCTTTAATAAACAAAATGTCTCGCAATAGACAATAGGTCATATTTCCATGTATATCTATATTTTTACATTAATTCGGCTCAGAAAACAAAAGGCATAAATTCTATTGCACTCACGTTTACTAATTTCTATGTTTACTTAGACTTTCATTGCCTGTCCTGACCTTAATTCGGGTCACGCTAGTGGAGATCATTAAATTCCACTCCACGGCTAAGACGTATGTGCCCGTATTTAACACCCCTTGACTTCTTACATTAAACTATCTAGTAGTATTAAATTACATATGGCTTAGACCCTCAAATCTAACTATTCTAAAATAGTTTACGTGATCAATTAAGTATTACAAAATAGTATATGAATATACACTCAATACATGTCATACTAGAGAGAGATTTAATTCATAAAATTACGAAATATTATCCATCATTTATTAAGCTTAATTCTTGAAAATTCTTGAGCGCTCCTATGTATCGAATATTCAATTGCATGCAATCTTGTCAATTCTCCAAATGAATTGATAATTAGAAAATCAAAGAATAGAATGTCATGACTAACATTTCACTAAAACCCTGCAAAATGAAATCATACATACATACATGATAACATCAATACATTTGCAAGTAAATCAACAAATGAAATAACATATTAAAATCGGGAAACTAAGATTGCGTACCTTTGCCGTTTCTTCTACGAACCTCACGTATAGTCTGAAGCCTATCTGAGACAACTATCCGGCCCCTTACTCAATAACGAAAATGTACTTGCTACGTTTTCGGAGTCCCTTCTATCTACTCTCAAGAAAGATTGATGACTGAAGAATTTCTTAAAAGCAAAACTCTTAATTCCTTACAGAGTTACGCCCATAAATCCCTATTAACCAATCAGAATCGACTGTTTCCTAAATCTTCTCCGTAGAATTTTTGATTGTCAAGGCAGCTAATCATGCCGTAATTAACGTTCTTTTGAACAATCAATTATTGCCAAGCTTCCACCTTTAACCGGTTGATTTTGGGAAAGGATCTTATGTCATACCCTTGTACCATAACATATGACTCGGTCAAGTTTCGTCGCGTGGAACGAATTCCATTTGACGTTCAGAGATGAAATGAAAATAATTATATAACTATCTCTAGCCCTTTCTACTTTAATTAAGTTGACTTTGATACAATTCATTTAACCAATACTTTTAAGAGTTTTCAAAATTCGACATATCACAACCACAAACGATTAATGCAATGAAACATCTCAAACAATAAATATGGCAAAAAAATTGGCTATATCATTGAATTTAGAAACTAATTAAATTATCTAAACTCTACATTTCTTCTTTATTGTGATTTTGAAGGTATCTATGAGTTATTAATAATTAGAACGCCAGGACTAAATACGAGACTCTCAGAAGTCTGGACTATAAATGAGACTCCAAGACGTCAAGGCGATAAATGAGATACCAAGAAGGACTGTGAATGACACTCCACTAAGTCAGGACGATAAAGGACACTCCAAGAAGTCGGGACTATAAATGACACTCCAGAAGTAGAGACAATAAATTAGACTCAAAGAAGTCAGGACTATAAATGGCACTCCAGAAGTAGAGACAATAAATTAGGCGCCATGAAGTCAGGACTATAAATGACACTCCAGAAGTCAGGACTATAACTAACACTCAAGATGTCGAGATAAGAAATTAGACTCCAAGAAGTCAGGACTATCAATGACACTCAAGAAGTCGAGACAAGAAATTAGACTCCAAGAAGTCAGGACTATAAATGACACTCAAGAAGTCGAGACAAGAAGTTAGACTCCAAGAAGTCAGGACTATAAATGACACTCAAGAAGTCAAGACAAGAAATTAGACTCCAAGAAGTCAGAGCTATAAATGACATTCCAGAAGTCGAGACCATGAATTAGACTCCAAGAAGTTGGGAGTCAAATATGTTATAGACAGCATCAACAGTATAACATGTCTTTATTTTAATCCACTTAATCCAACGCACAGGAATATAAACCCGCAATTCACACAAGAATATAAACCCGCAATTCACACAAGAATATAAACCCGCAATTCACATAAGAATATAAACCCGCAATTCACACAAGAATATAAACCCGCAATTCACATAGGAATATAAACCCGCAGTTCACATAGGAATATAAACCCACAATTCACACAGGAATATAAACCAGAAATTCACATAGGAATATAAACTCAGTTAACATAGGAATATGAACCCGCAATTCACATAGGAATATAAATCCGCAATTCACATGGAAGATTGTTATATAACGAAATAAAGTTGGGAAAACTGCAAATACAAAAACTTTTTATGAATAACTAACATAAGATAATGCTGCTGAAATGATATTCACTAAGAAAAATCATTAGAATTCCACAAGTACATGAGGTATCTCTGAAAAGCATATATGGTCAGATGAAGTCAGCTAACAATCTAGAGATCGTGATAAATTAAATGGAACATATAGAGGTCAAGAATATATAAATAGTAATTTATATTCCAAGTCTCCAAACGATATTCCACTATTTAATCATAACTTGATATAATTCTCTTTTAATTATCAAAGCCTTAGTAAAACCGTTCCAGAAGTACTAAATAATGATGAAAAATACATGTCATTTAGGAAAGATTTAATAGTCTGGGTAAAATTGTATATGAAGCGCTTATAAAATGGGCAGTAATATTTCAAAAAAGCTATCAATTTATTGGTCAATAATTGGAACAAAGTTAGTTGTTAAACTCTTTAGCTTGATATATTCGCATAAACAATAAACAAGTTGGCTTATGAAAAGGGCTCTGCGAAGACGGCTATGCCTCCTCAAAGAAAGAAGAATGTAGCTTTGATTTTGAGAAAACGTACATACAAATATATGGATTCATTTCAAAGATTTATAGAAACGGAACTATCACCGATGGAGAAATTATGTTACAATTGCACCTGATCAGGAATAAGCACAGAAAATTACAAGTTTGTAAAGATGTTTCAAATTGAAGATACTGTGTCTTGGATTTCCATATCAGGCGAGTATTTTCCAAACAGGATTATCCACTACTACTTAAAGACATTTTTCTTTACTGTTGCACGATTGTAATGAAAAAGTCATATTTGTGTGAATGAATAATTGTAAACTAGACCCGGCATGTCATTTTAGTATACCGGAACAAGCTGTCGATGCTAGATTGAGTATAAGTACAGAAGAATTATAATTTGTAATAGATTATGAGACGTTTTAATGACAGAATCTGGAATTAGAGGAGAAATTATTATGATATCTAACTATCTTCTAAAGCAGATCATGAGTATCATAATAAAAACAAAACTTAGGATATTGTCAATGTCCTAAATAAGAGAGAATACGATGCATCAAGGTTGAGGTGATAGTATGCACCTAATCATACATAACCAATATGGTTGGACTGAGTGCTAACCCATTTTGATGAGAAGATGTAAATAGACAGACGAAGGAGAAATAAAAATAATTGAAGAAAATATGATGTATTGGAGTAAAAAAAAAAGGCATTTGGAGGAATTATAGAAGCATATTTACACGTACCAACACATTTGCACATTTGTTTTTTAAATTACCTTTTGGTACCATTAAAACTAAATTTCCGGTGAGGATAATTTAAACTCGAATTTGAAAAACAAAATCCTACAGTCCCCATTTTACTAGAATATATACTACCGTTCCTCACCTAAAATATATCCATTGCATATTCCACACAGGAAAGAAAGAGAGAAAGAAAAAGAAAGAGATTATGTTAAAAGTAATGACATGGTGGAAAGAAAGGTCTGGACAGCTTTTTGAACCACACTGAAAGATCTCGCTCAGCGGTTAATGGAGAAGGAAGAAAGCGGTGATATTTTGTCAGAAAGAATCTCTAGCAAATACACTGCCAAGAGTAGAAGCGATGAACAGTATAGTGAAGAATAATGTGACAAAAGTTATGGATAGTATAATACATCAAATTAAAAACTGCATGTTAAAAAAAAAACTGAAAAAGTTGAAAAAAATACTGAATCTTGAGGGAAGAAATTCAAGAAAAAGATTTTAAAAAATTGATGTAACTACATGTTTACTGATTTGGTCAGCTTAATTCTGTAATAGCTGGATAAACGCAAAACCAACGGGCCTGAGTTCAAATCTATGGCATGTAACAGATTTCAATGTTGTAATTCAATTGTCGAGAAAGTAAATAAAGTTCGAACCAGAAGACCTTAGAGTATTACTTCTAGATTTAACTTAATATTTGTGGGCTTTTTTTCTCATTTCCCTTTTTCATATTTACAAGTGCATCCTTGTAACATAATGTAAACAAACAAAGGTCGTAATAAATGTATTTTAACTCATATGAACCAATTTCAAGAGGATTAATTATAGTGTTAAATAACAACTTTAAATTTGAATTATACAGAAAAGAAAATAGAAGTGGGTAATTCACTTGGACGAGACTTGAATATATAAAACAATAAATTAGAACTTATATAACATGCATGACCCTAAGCCAGAAGATCTTATTTGTTTTTAACGAGTAGAAGAAAAAAAATATTATTGGACCAGTCTTTGGATATGGAAAGGTATGTAAATGTTGTTACATGTAGGCTCGTACAAATGTAACAAAAGAAAAGACTAAAGTCAACAAGCTTTGTAAATTTTAACAAAATAATTTTTTGTTCCTAGAAAACAAGGTAAAAATATGAATATGACACGGTTGGCGAAAATAGTCCAAAAGTTAATCCTAGCAAGGAGAAATATAAGTTCTAATCAAATCCAGGTTCGAATCATATCATGGCTGTCTATTATAGAGTGCTTAATTAGTATGTACGAAAATACACTTGGCGCATCCAGAAGTCCAATAAACAAGTCAGATTAGATTTTATTTCATTTTTCTAAATTCTTATAAGTTTAGTAAATGGGATACAGATTGCATCAGCTCTATTACTATACTTGTACTACAGTTTAGTAACTTTACACATGAAAATGATTCTGAAAATGTAATACAAGTTGGGTTTTTTGAGAATTCGGAGTATGCTAGAAAAGTTAAAGATAGAATTTAACGAGATTTAAAAGACAATACACACAACCTGTTTATATTATTGATACACTATGCTATCAATGTGGCCAATATCAGTATACGTTTGATAATAGTATGTTTTTAGAATTTTATGACGGAAAAGGGGCACATTTATCTCATTTGCTGCATATAACAGAGAGAGAGAGAGAGAGAGAGAGAGAGAGAGAGAGAGAGAGAGAGAGAGAGAGAGAGAGAGAGAGAGAGAGAGAGAGAGAGAGAGAGAGAGAGAGAGAGAGAGAGAGAGAGAGAGAGAGAGAGAGAGAGAGAGAGAGAGAGAGAGAGAGAGAGAGAGAGAGAGAGAGAGAGCAAGCATACATATCTTTGTGCTTTAGGGAATATACACTTTACAGTAACCTCCACTCAGAATCATGAAATATGTTAGACGTTGATTTGGACCAGTTACTTAGAGAGATTAATGCCCCAAGCAAAACTACAAATCGAATTCTTCTGAAAGAGAAATACAACTAGATAAATTACCTTGAGTGCTTAAAAAGATGAAAAATGACAACTTTCCAGAATTTGATTAATGGTGAAACTTTGTAAAACTTTGTGGAGTTCCTTAAAATATTATTCATGAGATCAATTAACAAAACGTATGATAAACAAAAATTTGCGATCAGTCAGAGACAATGTTATTTTTTATTTTCCAGTATAATAATAAGCATTTTTTCAACAAAAAAAACACATAAGGCTTCATATTACCCATTTGAATCTGGTTTATCGGTTAGTGAGTTTGATTTAGACTTTTAACGTAGCTTTAACAATTTTTTTCAGTCATATCGCTACGATGTCTGCAGTGTGGCAGTTTATAGTGATGTCCAGCACTGGGAAATCATGCCGCAGACATGTAGCATGATGTTCCACTCAGTCACATTATCTTGACACCGGCCGATCAGTCCTAACACTAGCCTCTTAATGCTGAGCGTCAAGCGAGGCAGCTATTACAACCAGTTTGTAAGTCTTTGGTATGACTCGACCGGGGATCGAACCCAAGACCTCCCGCATCTGAGGCGGACGCTCTAACCCCTGGGCCACCGGAGCGGTATGAATTATGCAAACTATTTCCAAACTTAACAAGGTGGCTCTACCAAACCCAACTGAAAATATTTTACAATATTTCAGTAAATTGTGTCTAAATTTATTCGGCAGGGCAAAAATAACAGAAAAAATAGGGTATAA
Organism: Potamilus streckersoni; assembly: GCA_016746295.1. Taxonomy (NCBI): domain Eukaryota; kingdom Metazoa; phylum Mollusca; class Bivalvia; order Unionida; family Unionidae; genus Potamilus; species Potamilus streckersoni. The sequence goes on from JAEAOA010002121.1 coordinate 1,742,109, forward strand.
CTGTAAAAATGATAATGGTGGACTAGACATGGTGAACCTTTTAACTTTAGCAACATCATTTAAGTACTAAAATGCTACAGAATTAGACGAACAGTATAATCAAAAACATTTTTACAATCATATCATTATGAAAAGTATGGAGGAAATCAAACATATTGCAGATAATGTCATTGGGGAGAAAATCAATCAATAATGCAACAAATCCTATTAGGAGAGATGTATTTAGTGTTTACATTAAAGTCGACCAAGAAACAAAATATTATTGTTTTCAAACACTGATAAAAAAAAATAACCTGCCTACTTGGGAAAGTGAAACTATTAAGGTTCCAGATGAAACAGTGTTAGTAGTATAGGGGAGTAGTATAGCGACAATGGGAGTTATCATTAATAACCAGCGTGGGGTACTATAGCGACAAGATTTTTGGCGACAAATGAAACAGCCGTGCCTTTATAGCGACAATGGGAATTTTGTATTAGCACAACCTGGGTCTGTTTAGCGTCAAGAGAAATGGTCCCATGTAGCATGACGTCACGGTACTGGACACTTGTCAACAGTGTAGCAATGTGTAAGTACTGTGACGTCAAGCATTCGTCAAGTACTGTGACATCAAGCGTTCGTCGTGTTAGTGAATGTAGTGAAATGTATGTTTTATAACTTATACAGGCAATTTGTTATTGAAAAGTATAATCTTTTCGAGGCTTGGAAAGTGGCCCTGAAAAGGGACGTTGTTTATGATGTTAAAATCATGCTGTTAACATACAGGACATCGCATTGCTCTTTTCTTTCTCAAAGCTTGTCTTAAACTGCATCTCACTTTTTGTCCGAAGATGAGAGTCCGCTTCAAACAGTCTTGTCTTTCCACATAACATCTTCTTTTCCAAACAGTGGCACCTTTAATCCGGATGACAGTCCATTTTGTTTTCGCATACACGGGTAATTCCAGATCGAAAAACAATGACGATAACCAACTAGAGGATTTAACAGTGATCAACATCTTCTTTGTGTGTGATGAGAACAGGTGAAGGAAATGAAGTGAACTGTGTGTATTTATAGGGAAAGACTGGATCGAAACGGATTGAAATGGTTGACCAATCCCAATACGCGTTACAAAATTCGGTCACTTCGCGGAGCCTGTCTTCCAATCCGAAGAGAGTTCCCTGTGACGTCACAATGTCTATATACGTTCACTAGAGTTCGTGCGAAGTGAATTGATGCGACATTGTTGAGTCAAACAT
>JAEAOA010002122.1:0-104510 GCA_016746295.1 Potamilus streckersoni
TGCCTCTACTTAGTCGCATTTTACGACACGTAGTGAGGCACGGCGGGCCAATTCTACAACCCCGGACCCGCAGGGGGTGTGTATTCCAAGAAAGATACATAAATATTTCGGGGTAGGATATTGTTAATACTAGATAAAAAAATTCTTTTCTTGGCTTGCTACATGTTATTTATTGACTACAGCAAAACAGTACTAAAAAGTTGTGTACAAAATCGACATATATGAATGCATGTATTCCATAATGTTTTGCAATCTTGTTCTTAATAAACGAAGTTTTTTAATCGGCACTATTTACCCATTATTGTGCTGCCGCGCGTAAAACAATACATATGTACATATTAATGCAATATTTTTCTCAATAAACGAAGCTTTTAATCGGCACTGTATCCATTATTGTGCTGCTGTGCAGTTAAACACTGCATATGTATATATGCATGTATATAGATTGGAACATGTATCACTAAGAAAGAAGGATGGATCAATGAATAAATGAAACAACAGACGACTGTAGTGATAGATGATCGATACAATGAATAGACATGTATAAATGAACCATCCGATGATAACATTGTATTAATTTGCGGCGAACAAAATTTTGGCTTCAATTGCTTATCTTTAAAATAGCGTGCTCTCTTCTTTTGCCAGTTAATTTGATTAAATTATCAACGTAAACAAGCATCTAATGCAACTGATAAACAACGAATCGATTGTGTTCCCAAACGATGTCTGATTTAAACACATGTTATTGCATTTCATTACAGATGAACATAGGTCTTTGCAAACAGCGCAAGTTGTTTTAGAGCGTAATTCGCCAAATGTTCTTTTTTCATCACAAAGCAAAACTCTTACATCAAAGCGATACAACACTGAGAAGAGCTTCTGCAGAATTCCTTTTAACTAAATGCAAACACTATTTGAGCAAGGCTCGGGGAAAAAAAGGATATCTTTTAGGTGGTTGTCTGCAGGAAGATCACAGGAGGCACTTTAAAGGAAGTTTAAATGATCTTTACATGTCCTACACAATAGCTGCTTCTTGTCAAGACGGATATAAAGTTTCCAACCCAGCAGTAAAAAGTAACTAAAACATGTTAGTATCTTCTAACGTGCAAGTACACTGTATAAATATACTGCTAGATTTAATGAAATAATTTGGCACAAATTAATGAGATGTTCTATCCCTATATCCCTATGTTTAGCTGTTGCCTACAGCTCAAAACCGTTTAAAACTTTCCTAATGTTACACAACTTCTGTGTATATATATATATATATATATATATATATATATATATATATATATATATATATATATATATATATATATATATATATATAATGCGCACTTAGTATGGTGTACGTCTACTGCAAGTCGGTCCTGCATAATACACCGTCATTTAGGTCCCGTTACGTTCCTGTTAGACTATAGTTAAACTTGGCAGTTCCGTTATGTCTGCATTGTCACTGAAATATGTATGCATTCCACTGTCAGCAGCTTATCGTTGTAAACATAATATAACATTGCAGACATGCTATAACATTTTAGACATGCTAGAACATTGCAGACATACTATAACTTTGTAGACATAACAGAACATTGTAAATATACTAGAACATTATAGACATAACAGAACATTGCAGACATAATAAAACCATCAGATATTAGGAACACAAATTTGTGGATATATGAGAAAGTGAGGAAATTTGGAATAAAATATTGTGGACATCACTATTGAACGTGCGGACATACTAAAACAAAATGCGGCATGCCGACATATTGGAGAAAAAAATTACGATTATAATATAAACATGCAAACGTGCTGGAAACAAAATGTAGACGACAAAACGAAACGGATGACTGATGATATACTAAAACGTGTGGACTTATTTAAACAAAATTTGTGTACATAAAGAAACCTTCCACTAAATACGGACATTCTCTACTAGATGATGTATTAAGCAAACAGCTTACACTATGGCAATGACGAAATAATAGCTGCTAATCACAAGCCGCAGATCCGAAACACCTGCGTTATGAGAGAGAGAGAGAGAGAGAGAGAGAGAGAGAGAGAGAGAGAGAGAGAGAGAGAGAGAGAGAGAGAGAGAGTTTTTACTAGCACTCAACTAGAAGGTGTAGAGTAATTAGTACAAACCACTTACAATTCCCGAAGGCTTATTTTGAAATACGCCCAACAAAGATCAAGGCGTACTTGCTGTGCAAATAAAGACCATTACAAGGGTCCCAAGATTTGCACAAAATTCCGCTATTAAATTTAGACGGTTCTTTAAACTGTATTGGAAAATAAAAATAACTCAGGTTTGACCTTTCCAAAAGAAAAACTTCTGACCTGGGCAAAGAGAAACATTTGACTAATTTACAAAGGAGGATTGCAGGTTGTTTCGTCATATCATTCTTACTAAATTACAGTCTAAATTTTGTACAGAGAAAACTAGGTCACTGTGACCTGCTTGTAATATTGTTTCAAATTAAAATTGGAAAAATGTGAACAAACTTTTCTTACAAAATCTTAAAGTTATGTGGCTGATTCAAGGAGGATATACAATCACATCATCTCCAGGGTTTTCTACTAAAATTCAAACTTAAACAATTAAATGGATTTGTGAAATAAACGAATTTAATAAGGCGTTAACACCATCATGCGAAACATAATCCTTCACCGAAACAAACAACTTTATTCCCCGATTAGGAACAAATCACGAAACCGGCTTGTTTAAGTCCCCTATTAAAATACATGTCATTGAAAACTCGATTTATTCTGACACATTGCAAACCATGAACAAAGTTTAGTAGCATAGAATGAAAGTTACTGTGCAGAAACCAGTTGCTTTTTTTTCTGTGAAAGTGAACCTAACCTTTGACTTTTTGAGTTCAGTTTCGATAGCATTCTTCATTAGATCAAGAGATATCCAACTTTTGGTAACTGCACATTGTGGAATTATTGTTCCAGAACAGTGACACTGACCTTGAAGATTATAAATACGAAATCTTTACTCCATTTGCAAGCTTTGATATCAATGCATGATGGGCAACCAATGTCGTTTTGAGAAAACGAAATATGTGACGAACTGACATCGTAGAGCATTATAGTATACGTATGAAAAGGACAATTAAACATCATAAGTTTCCAAAAGGGCTAAATGCTGACTAAACAAGACAGCCATGCAGACGGGTTCAAAGGCTTATTATAGGTAATCTGTATTTAGTGTGGGTGTAAAGACTATTTATGAGTATTCTGTATTAATAGGGCGTGGGTGTAAAGACTAATTATGGGTATTCTGTATTAATTGAGCGTTGGTGTAAAGACTAATTGGTAATCTGTATTAATTGGGCGTGGGTGTAAAGACTAATTATGGGTAATCTGTGTTAATTGGGCGTAGGTGTAAAGACTAATTAAGAGTATTCTGTATTAATTGTGTGTGGGTGTAAAGACTAATGGGTAATCTGTATTAATTGGGCTTGGGTGTAAAGGCTATTTATTGGTAATCTGTATTAACTGGGTGTTGTTACGGACTGCTTCCGTTTGCTGAAATACATAGTAACGGAACTAACTGAAAATGTTCTGGAGCATAATAAACTAAAGGTGACTTTTCTACTTTTTCAATACATTGCATTTTGTAATGCTGCACTTGGAACAATTTACAGGTTTTTGGAAAAGTCCCCAACAATGATGGCGTAAAACATAATTCTGTTCCTTGTTCGTATGTGTTATTATAACAATATTTCGGTCTTGCCATTAGTGTCTTAAATACATCAGGCTTTTAATCGGAATACTTCAGGCTTTTAATTGCCCATGTTTCTATCTTACCAGGATTACACGGAATACTGCAGGCTTTTAATTACCCATGCTTCTATCTAACCAGGATTACATGGAGTGCTTCAGGCTTTTAATTGTCCATTTTTCTATCTTACCAGGATTACACGGAATAATTCAGGATTTTAATTACCCATGCTTCTATCTAACCAGGATTACATGGAGTGCTTCAGGCTTTTAATTGCCGACGTTTTGGTCTTACCACGATTACACGGAATACTTCAGGCTTTTAACTGCCATGTTTCTCTCTTACCAGGATTAGGCGGAATACTTCAGGCTTTTAATTGCCAATGTTTCTATCTTACCAGGATAACACGGAATACTTCATGTTTAATTGCCTACGTTTCTATCTATCCAGGAGCATGCGGAATAATTACATGGTTAATTGCCCATATTTCGGACTTAATAAGATTATACAGAATACTTCAGGTTTAATTGCCAAAAGCATTTGTCTCTCATTCAATCGCAATAACAGAATAAGTTGTTATTTTGGGTTTAATGCCATTCGTTTCAGCACATGATATGCCAAATATACATAGCGGGTAGTATAACTCGTGGAGCACAAGCACGGAAAAACCACGGTAAAAACCACCGACCCACGGGAAGTTACTGGCAAGCTTTCTCACATACCCTTAATTTTTTTTACTAAAACCTAGTGCTTTAGACCAGCTACCTACCCGAGTCCCAAACAGTGTTTCAAGAATTTAAAGAAAATACAGTAAAAGAGCTGAGAAAAATAATTACCACTATAGCGTCATTTCGCGAAGCATTGCTTATATTATATATGAAGGGCGAACACTTTGTTATTGTCAGACATGGGCATCTTACAAATATCCCTGATTTAGGGCGGTGAGAAATGTGTCGGTTAAAGTGACAAGAGTGTAAAATGTGCCTTATTAGGCTTCCACTTTGTTTTTAAATTTCATATAATGCCTTACAAACAGATAATTTCAGAATGGTACACAGCCTAAGCTTTATCATGTATCATTGAAGAATGAACCTTCAGATTCCACTAGTTTTCAGAAATTTTGAATCAACTGTACCAAAACCAAGTTATTTTCTTTACAAGACATTATGACTTTAAAAAGGAATGATAAAGGAATTGCCGTTCGTATCTATTTCATTTATTCCAACAGCAGTTATGGAATTTCCCCCTCTGAATATGATCTGAACGTTAGAAGGTTGTCAAAGATTACTCATCAAATACTAACCGTGCGCTACTTACGTTCATAAACCCAAATTATAATTTGATATGACACCCGTGTAATAAAGCCAAATGGCGTCCCATATTACACCCGTTTAATATGACCTAAAGACGTCATATATTACACCCGTGTAATAACTCATAATGGCGTCACATATTACAACCTTGTAATAACACCTAACCACAAAAGCAGACACGTAATCTCCGAGTTATCCAAATGTACTTTAAAGTTGTCTTATATACGTGTGAAACATGACTAAATTCTGACCACTGAAGCCAAATAAGACCTAGGTAACACGAATTGTAGCTTTTCAGTTTCTCCGACGTACTGAAGCCACAGATCTTACATGTGATGACGTACTGAAGCCACAGATCTTACATGTGATGAGATAAATCACTTTCTCTGTTTTGCACGTTTTGTTTGGACCATGTATGTTTAGTTTTTCTTTAGTCACTGTACTAGTAAATGTCTTGGTCTCTATCATATGTTGACAGGTTTTGCATCTTTTATCGCCACATGGTCCTGAAAAGCTACACAAAAGGATAAACCTTCATAGATCTGATTGGATGACAAAAAAGCTGTACAGAAGCCCTGTCGCTGAACACTTCTCCTCCCCTGGCCACACTTCCAGTGATATAATACTTATCGCTATTGCTAACAACCACAGCTGGAGTTCCGAAACCAGGAAGGAAAAGGAATCATACTGGATACGCCGCCTTAGAACATTGAAACCCAGCGGTCTAAACCAAGAAGACTAGAAAATGAAAACTATGCACTAGTAGAATTTAACATTTTCTAAATCTTCTTATTAACCTTCAATTTTTACTATAAGAATAACCGGTATAGAATCAAATATCCGGGATATAATCTGCGTTACATATGTACAAAAAGTAAAAATAGATGTCGCTTTGGCTTGTAGACTTTTAGGGAATTATACAACGTTTCCAGTTTCCGCAACTAGTCTATACAAGCTGGTTGTGTTTATAGTTTTAACACATGTGAAGACAGCCATGTAGAGATATACAAAAACATCGTTTTTGTGTTTATTTTTTTTTCTTATATATATATATATATATATATATATATATATATATATATATATATATATATATATATATATGTTTTGTATTTGCCTTTGAAAAAGACTCATTAAGAGTCGAAAGCGCTTAGGCTAGTTAGTTACTAGTTTCGTACTGTTCGTCGTTAGTTTATTGCATCTATATATATATATATATATATATATATATATATATATATATATATATATATATATATATATATATATATATATATATATATATATAATGTACTGTGTTTCAAACTTCAGAAGTCTTTGTTCAATGTAGTTACCTATGATTGTTCATGCTTCAACCATACAGATACCCTTTTCGCCAAGAAAATTTTATTTTTCCGCTTCATTTCCAATTCCACATAAAATGTTCAGAACTTGACCGCTTATTCATATAACGACAGCTACGTAAATATCAAAGACCTGACCGCTTATCAATATAACGGCAGCTACGTAAATGTCTCGAACCTGTAACTTGTATATTAATGTTCCACTAGAACCCACCCCGATTTTGTAGTGTATATCGTTTATCGCTAATTAATATAACGACAGCTACGTAAATTATCAAGAACTTGACCTCTTATTAATATAAAGACAGCTACGTAAACGCCTAGAACCTTTCCACTTATTAATATAACGACAACTACGTAAATGTCTAGAAACTGACCGCTTATTAATATAACGACAGCTACGTAAATATCAATAACCTTGACCGCTATTATTTGTCTTAATAAAAAAAAAATATTTAAAATCTTAATTCTACTGCAAATAATATCTCTTTAATTGAAATGGCAATTTGAGGCAAGAACTTTTACAACGAACAGTATGGTAAATAACATATGTACAAAACAAGACATGACAAAGATGCACCGCTATTTCAAAAGTTCACAAAAAAAACACAAAAAGCTTTCATGAAACAGCAAAATACATGACAATGATGAAACATGGTAAAATGTGTCAATGAGGAAACAACAAAATATATGTAAATAATGAAAAAAGACGGAATATGACTCGAAAGAAAAGGCTTTCGTGCATGTGATGTATATAATTCCCACAATTTATTATACGTGTATTCTATATATTCATATTGGAAAGTTCATCAGAGGTCATATAATCTCAGTAAAATAGATTTATAGATTTATTGCTGTTTTTTGTGAGTCACGGCTGAGAAGACATCCAATTGAGTACCGCTCTCTCTCTCTCTCTCTCTCTCTCTCTCTCTCTCTCTCTCTCTCTCTCTCTCTCTCTCTCTCTCTCTCTCTCTCTCTCTCTCTCTCTCTCTCTCTCTCTCTCTCTCTCTCTCTCTCTCTCTCTCTCTCTCTCTTTCTCTCTCTCTCTCTCTCTCTCTCTCTCTCTCTCTCTCTCTCTCTCTCTCTCTCTCTCTCTCTCTCTCTCTCTCTCTCTCTCTCTCTCTCTCTCTCTCTCTCTCTCTCTCTCTCTCTCTCTCTCTCTCTTAGAATATCAATACACCCCGAGTACTGTATTGATTGACAAGATATACCCAATGAGCGGCTGTCCTTCTTTAAATTTAAAAGCAACAATGAAGTCGATACGAAGTGGTACAAGAAAGGTTATGAAAATCACAAGAGTCTGCAGTTTTTCAATAAAGCGCAGTACCGGATTTAGGCATAAGCTAAACAAGTTACAACTTAGGGTCCTAAAATCTGAACTCAGTCTGAAGGGGCCCCTCAAATTTATTTTATACCAAATATGGCCTATATAGCTTCCCATAGCTTAAGGCCTCGCTTTGTCTAAATCCGGCACTGATAAAGCACGACGAAATTTCGGACAACATGAAATCACCTTAACGGTATTATAAATTAACACAAGGAATGCAAGCGTGACCACAACCCTCCGCTCCATTCGACTTTTCTCACTCGTCTTTTATCGCTTTAGAATCGCAAGAAGACTGAAATTCTACACATACCCATTCAAAAAAACAGTAACGTACCAACGCATCACTCTAGGACGACCATTGCATGAATCCAATCCGGCGTAATAACTTTTATTTTCACCACTATGGTCACAAACCCCGAAAGTGCTATCATTACGGGAAGTAGCTCATTTCTACTAATTTCTACCCTGCAGTAAATATGCGTTAGGGTCTAATAATCGTTCCGAAGATTGCGCAGAATCTGTTCTCTTTTAATACTTGGCTCTAATGTGATGACGTCATCAACCGTTATTTGTATTAACAAAACTTGAACTACATGTTTTTGTTCTGTAAATTTATACAAAAATTATTAAATGATGCAATCTGAAATATAAAAAAAGTTAACCATCTTATCATGCAAAATTAGTTTCATGACGTTATTTAGCCCGTGGGAGCTCAAACTTATTCTGTCCCCACCCACCCCCAAAAAAATGCAGGCGCACGTGAACGCACAACAACCAATTATATAGACCCTGAAAAAGCGTCAAAACCGTCACATGATCGAGTGTAATCAACATTAATGCAAGTCAGTAACACCGAGCTTTCCTCAAACACTAAACGATATACACTACAAAATCGGGGTGGGTTCTAGTGGAACATTAATATACAAGTTACACTGGAACATCGGGGTGAATTTTGTTCGTAAGGCAAACATTATACAGCACTGAGCTACAAGGAATTCTCTCGTTGGTCGTGTGCAGCTTTAATCGGCTGATCACGAGCAAATTATCAGTGGGCTTAGCACAGCTTTATTTTACATGTACGAGGCGCTTTGACCTCTCCCTTTTTCTTGGTGTGATGTATAATTTTTGCTTTTTTGAAAGAGACCATTGTTATGTGTATCTATAATGATTAAATACAATATGCGTATCTTAATTGACTTAAATTAAGAATTGTTTACAGTTAAACTAGTGTTTTCTATTGGAAATCTATAACGTGGTAGGTCTTCATTCCTGTTTCTTATTTCTTTGGAGATCTATGATCAGATTTTATAATAGTATTCAGAAGTAATTCTGTAAGAACTGTTTATTTAATTTAGCCATTGGAATTACAAAGTGCTCATTTACTTGTTGAATCTAAACACTACTTTGGGATTATTAAAGTGGAACATTGTATATTTTATGATTATTTGGGATTTATTTCTGATAGTATCTTTTTAATTTTTACTTTGTAACTTAGAGAAATAAACTATTTGTTGATTTTACTAAACTTGTCTGTTTCACTTCTTTTTTGTTAGATAGTTAAAGACCTTGAGTCGTGAAACAACAATTTTCCCCACGCCTCGTTCAATGAAAACAAATTGAGTGACAAAATCTATGTGACAAAAGATATAGATTGGCAGCAGGTAAAAATGCCAAAGAATTTAATGACATACCTAGACATACTGTATCCTGTGAAGTGGTACACCTCTGTAAAAGCACCTGGTTTTCTGAACACTTGGAACACGGTATGCAACGTGCAAATGCGCTAAGTTTGTTCGAAAATGTTCCATTTGAACACTGCGTGCATACTGTATTTTCACGGTAATTACACGATCGTGATGCACCCCAACCAGCAGGACAGAGGTCACATAGGTTACAAGTATTTTCATAAGATGCCAAATAGAATCCCACGTGACACTTGCATACTGCGTCATGTGTAGCGTTGCAAGGATGCATGGTATATGCATTTTTGCATGATGAACATCCTTTACACGTCGTGTAATGGGCAATATGGGAGGAAAATGTTCCGTCTGTGCACGTGTCACATACAGTGTTGTTTTCTTTCGTACAGTTGTAGACGACGCCATATCCAGGGAGGCATTTGTCACAACACCGGTTCTGGCCTCCAACTGAGTCAAGGTTGAATTGGTTTACATCACATCCCGTACATCTATTTAGAATCTAAAAGAAAAAAGAATTTTATTTAATGCCTCGATGAAGCCTCTTCATATTTTTTATAACTGTTTATACGGATTTATTGACATAATAAAAGTACTATAGTTCAAAACATTAGCGGTTAATCAACAGTCATCTTGCCAAATTTCGTCAATGATAACCAAACTCATCACCAGATGATAACTAAACTAACTCATCGCCAGATGATAACTAACTCATCGCCAGATGATAACCAAACTAACTCATCGCCAGATGATAACTAACTCATCGCTAGATGATAACTAAACTAACTCATCGATAGATGATAACTAAACTAACTCATCACCAGATGATAACTAAACTAACTCATCGCCAGATGATAACTAACTCATCGCCAGATGATAACCAAACTAACTCATCGCCAGATGATAACTAAACTAACTCATCGTCAGATGATAACCAAACTAACTCATCGCCAGATGATAATCAAACTAACTCATCGCCAGATGATAACCAAACTAACTCGTCGCCAGATGATAGCTAAACTAACTCGTTGCCAGATGAAAACCAAACTCATCGCCAAAACGCGTTATGACTACTTGTAATCATTAGCAGATACGTATGAGATCAATCACGGCATTTTGTAATACACTTACCTAAACTACTATTACTCTTTAAGTGAGTAATGACAAGTTTATGAAAATGATTGAAAAATTTAGAGTTAGGACGATTTGAATTTGTATATAATATACATCCAGATAATTTATGTACACCATGTCTGAAAACCCACCAAGCTCCCATTGTCTACATCACGTAATGCTAACCCCTTTGCCAGGTATACTAATGGTCGGTGGTCCATGGAATTCCGGTAGGACTTCGAGTTTGCATAACTTATATCTATATGCAAATTTACTGCACCAACAATAATCGCCACCAGTAGTACCCCACCCCCCAATCGCAAAATAATTGTGATAAAAGCGTCAGTCTGGTTAAAATCAGAACTCTCACTGTCGAACGTGGAGATACGACAACGACTACTTAGGGCTCATACTCTGGGGTGACCTATGTTATTACGAAAATCGCTAATTTTATCAGCCAATCAAATGAAGTTAAATCCCTTAGCTTTTTGGTGACCAAAGAGCATCAGTGTGTGCCTTTCGATTTGATTCACTTCAGTATTTCTGAAAGCTGCATTTCCATTCGTTAACTAACAGTCTTCAGAACATAACCCCTAAGCGGTCGCTATCAAATCTTCACCCAGTTCAGTGGATATCTGATATTGATTAAACTGAAGAAAACATTAGAAAACTTTTTACAACAATGTAATTCACAAAAGATAACGTCAATAGAAAAATGCAACATATTGGACACTAAGCAGAAAAAGAGAAGAAAAAGATCTGAGATCATCTGGTAAACAACGATTAAAAAATAAAACCATCAATGATTCATAGAGAATGTCATAGCAGAGAACAGAGTCATAACAACTTCTATGCCTGACGCAACATGCGCCGCATCGCTGGTTGCTGTTTTTGTATGTATGTATGTATGTATGTATGTATGTATGTATGTATGTATGTATGTATGTATGTATGTATGTATGTATGTATGTATGTATGTATGTATGTATGTATGTGCGCCTCATTCGAGTCTAGAATTCGGCGAATGTGGATATGTGAGAAAGCTTGCCAGTAGCTTCTCGTGGGTCGGTGGTTCTTTCCGGTGATTTCCCGGTTTCATCCTCCACCGTTAATACTGGCCGCCATGAATAGCCTATTGTTTGCTGAAAAATGGCGTTAAGCCCAACAACAACAACCTCATTTTTTATATATGGATATTTATACTGGTGGTGTAGCGTCATGGTCATTTGTCTATCAAAAAGTTCTAATTCACCAACACCGTGCTGTGTCGGCATAAGGTGGCTGCTTAACAGCCGTCTGAGCAAACTAGATTGACCATATATCGAGTCGTACCTACGTAGGAAGAGGATTTTGTTTCTCAGAAATTGCGAGTATAATATTCACTGTGTCTTTAATCTGATGACTGACGAGACGAAACGACAGTCATAAAATTTTATCAGGAACTCGATATTTTCATTGCTTATCAAATCACATTCAGCATTTTGCAGCCTAAAAAAATTAGAGGTCCACTAATTGCGTTTTCAATGTTGTTGTACAAAAAAGTCGCGAAAATATTAAATGCAAGTTACGTAATTTTTGTAAACACATGAATGCTCACTTCGTTCTCTACATATGTATTTCGAGAATAAAGATCAAAAACTTGTTGGTATCGAAGCAGCCTGAATAAAGCCAGATTCCTCATGCACTGAGCAAGAGTCAGCGGTGTGTTTGTTGGTATTACGTGACTACTGCATTGATATGTACTCTCTGCGTAAAGAGTCTGGCCATTTTAGGTTGATGTGACGGTGACAGGTTTCTGGTCGTTGTTCTCAGAATCTGCATGCTGAAAAGTTTGGGGGGGTTTTTTCGCTTTTCCATGGACATTACATGACTTTCATTTATATTTTCGATTTGTTTTCCGATGGATAATTGTTGCTTGAGGATGTTGATAAAATGTTCTGCCAATGTTCTGTGTCGGTGATTACGGTGGCAATGTCATTACGCAGTACTAGAGATCTTCCTGATGGCTGTTACCCAAAGATTGTATTTATATCATCATAGCAGATTTTCGTGTAATTCCTGTCAGCAATGGACTGAATTTCTTCAGCATTTTTGCTCAGCTAAGAGACGTGCATGTTTGTTGAGTTTGTGTGTGATAATGATCTTTTTTACGTTGATTTAACAATTTTTTAGTCATATCGCTACGATATCTGCAGTATGGCAGTTTATAGTGATGTCTAGAACGGGGGCATCATGCCACATACATGTACCATGATGTCCCAACCAGTAACATTATTCTGACACCTGGCCGACCAGTCCTAACACTAACCTCTTAATGCTGAGCGTCAAGCGAGGCAGCTGTTAGTACCATATTTGTAAGTCTTTGGTATGACTCGAACTGGGATAGAACCCACGACCTCCCGCATGCCTATTTCATATTTGCCTGTTCCAATTTGGAAACATTAAGATTTTTTGACACTTTTTATTTCCTTTTGGTCGTCCTGTAAGGCTGAACATGGATGCTTATCTTGGAGATTATTAAGTCCAGTGGTTAGTCACGCATTATGCACTTTTCATGACATTCATCACTCGATGCCTGGAGCGTGGGTCTTGTTATGGTTTGGTAAGCGAAAGAATATGCTGGTGATTAGGAGGTAAAATGTTTTCTTGACAATGGTGCTTCTAACACTATTGGAGAAGTTTATGGGAGCGACTAATGCGGATGTAGAAAAAGAACTGAATGCTGCGTACGAAACTTTGAACAGTTAACATTTTTGGCTTAAAATCTACCATTTTGACACGATATATAAAAAATTAATTATTCAACCGAAATTTATATCTTACTTTTATTATTCCGTTTAAATTCTGCGACGTCAATTGTAAATATTGTCTTCAGTGGGACGTTCTAAGTGAGCAGGGATGTACTTCAGACAGCAACCAATGCACTACTCTTTGCATATTAACGGAATGCTTGTATATCGAAATTTGCCCATGCGTTTACATGTCATGTCTTCTTTTCCAACATAATCGAGTGGAATCATCCAAAACTGTGTAATATGCATTCCCACTTTGAGGTATAGTACTAGTGCAAAAGTATTAGCGATATACATTTCCACGTTGTGTTATAGTACTGGTGGAAAATTATTTGGTAGTATAAATTCTCACGTTGTATTATAGTACTTGTGTAATATCATTCGGTAATGTCCATTCCCAAATGTAATTCATCAGATCGTTTCGTTTTAAGTGGGACGGTTTAATTGTGATCCTATGTACAGGAATGAGTTCGTGTATATATTAAAAACAACCAACTCAAAATGTTCGAGATTTTAATGAAGGGCAAAATGAACAACAAGGATAGTGTTCTTGTTTCTCTCCCCAGGGCACAAAAAGCACAGTTCAACATCCGACAAGATCCTATTTTTTCGGGTTGAGAACTCACACCACCTTTGAAGACGAAAAACAAAGATGGGTGAACACGCAGAGTTGCCACGCCATTTGTTTGTTCCCGAGATCAATTATAGTTTTTATGGTATGCACGTTCTGGTACTAGCATGAACAAATGAGAACATATGCTTGGTACTTTGGGAAACAGCAGAGCAGGTCGCCCATACACAGACTTTGTGAACATAGCAAAGCACATGGCATGTTACTGGAGGAACAAAACAACTTCTGTTTTGCGCATTTTTTTTTTTGTTAAATGGAGAATGCATTGCTTGCTAAATATCTGGAGTGATACAATATGTCCCTATGCGATTGTTCAATAATGAACCTAATATAAGCGATCTGCGTCATATGAATGCGCTTTGGGTAAAATATTTCACCTTAATGGTACGGCGGTGATTACACCATCTTCGCTAGCCAAGGTTCTGATGTGTTAACCCTATCTACACCTTGGCGTATCGAGCGTATATTTTAGTGCTTTGCCCTTGCGACATCTATTGGATTTCACGATTTGCCTCCCTTAATATGTATTGCCAACTAACCAAAAATGTGCAACAGCGGTTGTATATCGGACGAAAATGTTGGAGGCATTCTACTTTAAAAAGATACTTTGCAAATGCAACATCGAAAGTGTGACTATGTATTAGCGAGAATCCATTATATGTGTATCTGAAAAGATATTTGTACAAACACGAAGCTGTAGTGGAAAATTGCTTATTTATGAGTATATTCAAATTGTGTTCTCTTGTTCCAATCTAAACAACTTTATTTGAAAAATCGTCATTGACTCAAACATTCTTCAACCATATGATATAGTTCAATATTCACTCAAAATGGTGCATTCATTCACACTGGATGATTGTCAATATAAAATACTTTCACTTTGTATGTCGTGGTTATGCTATTGAGTATGGTGTGGTTATGCTATTACACAGTGGTTATGCTATTTCATATGGCGTTACTATCTTATTGAAGATGGCTAGGTCACGTTACAGTGTATGGCATGCTTATGCTATTGAGAACGGCGTGGTTATGTTATAGAGTATGACGTGTTTACGTGATAGAGTATGGCGTGGTTATGTTATTGAGAACGGTTTGATTATGTTATAGAGAATGGCGTGGTTACGTGATAGAGTATTGCGTAGTTATGTTATTCAGAACGGTGTGGTTATGTTATAGAGTATGACGTAGTTATGTTTTTGAAAATGGTATGGCTATGTTATTGAGTATGTGAGGATTTGTTATAGAGTATGGCTTGGTTACGTGATAGAGTATGGCGTGGTTATGTTATTGAGAACGGTTTGGTTATGTTATAGAGTATGGCGTGGTTACGTGATAGAGTATGGCGTGGTTATGTTTTTGAGAACGGTATGGCTATGTTATTGAGTACGTGTGGATTTGTTGTTAAGTATGGCGTGGTTACGTTGTAGAGCAAGGCGTGTGTATGTTTTCTTTGGCAATATGCCAATTAAATAAACTAATGCTACTGGTTTACTGATTGATATAAAACAAGATATCCTTGTTATCCAACTTCATTTCTGTTTTCAACTTCCATCAAACTTTTCGCGATTTGTGCATAAAAACTAAATAAGTTCAGGTTCAAAGAACACTCCTCCCTAGAAATCATCATGAATTGCACATATATCAATCACATAACACTCCTTATCCATCATCATGAAATGTACATACAAATCTTCAATACATAACACACTCCTCAAGGATCATCATGAATTGCACATATATCAATCACATAACACTCCTTATCCATCATCATGAAATGTACATACAAATCTTCAATACATAACACACTCCTCAAGGATCATCATGAATTGCACATATATCAATCACATAACACTCCTTATCCATCATCATGAAATGTACATACAAATCTTCAATACATAACACACTCCTCGAGGATCATCATGAAATGCACATATATTAATCACATAACAGTCCTTATCCATTATCATGTAATGCACATACAATAATTTCAATACATAACACACTATTCAAGGATCATCATGAAATGTACATATATCAATCACATAACACTCCTTATCCATCATCATGAAATGCACATACAAATCTTCAATACATAACACACTCCTCAAGGATCACCATGAATTGCACATATATCAATCACATAACACTCCTTCTCCATCATCATGAAATGCACATAAAATAACTTCAATATATAATACACTCCCCAAGGATCATCATGAAAAGCACATACAAATCTTCCGTATATAACACACTCCTGAATGATCATCATGAAATGCACATACAAATCTTCAATACGTAACACACTGCTCAAGGATCATCATGAAATGCACATATATCAATCACATAACACTCCTTATCCATCATCATGTAGTGCACTTACAATAATTTCAATACATAACACACTATTCAAGGATCATCATGAAATGTATATATATCAATCACATAACACTCCTTATCCATCATCATGAAATGCACATACAATAACTTCAATACATAACACACTCCTCAAGGATCATCATGAAATGCACATACAAATCTTCAATACATAACACACTCCTCAAGGATCATCATGAAATGCACATATGTCAATCACATAACACTCCTTATCCATCATCATGAAATGCACATACAAATCTTCAATACGTAACTCACTCCGCAAGGATCATGAAATGCACATACAAATCTTCAATACGTAACACACTCCGCAAGGATCATCATGAAATGCACATACTAATCTTCAATACGTAACACACTCCGCAAGGATCATCATGAAATGCACATATATCAATGACATAACACTCCATATCCACCATCATGAAATGTACATACAAATCTTCAATACATAACACACTCCTCAAGGATCGTCATGAAATGCACATACAAATCTTCAATACATAACACTTTCCGCAAGGATCATCATGAAATGTACATATATCAATCACATAACACTCCTTATCCATCATCATGAAATGTACATACAAATCTTCAATACATAACACACTCATCAAGGATCATCATGAAATGCACATACAAATCTTCAATACATAACACTTTCCGCAAGGATCATCATGAAATGTACATATATCAATCACATAACACTCCTTATCCATCATCATGAAATGTACATACAAATCTTCAATACATAACACACTCCTCAAGGATCATCATGAAATGCACATACTAATCTTCAATACATAACACACTCCGCAAGGATCATCATGAAATGCACATACAAATCTTCAATACGTAATACACTCCGCAAGGATCATCATGAAATGCACATATATCAATCACATAACACTCCTTATCCATCATCATGAAATTCACATACAAATCTTCAATACGCAACACACTCCTCAAGGATCATCATGAAATTCACATACAAATCTTCAATACGTAACACACTCCTCAAGGTTCATCATTAAATGCACATACAAATCTTCAATACGCAACACACTCCTCAAGGATCATCATGAAATGAATATACACTACTTCAATACACAACACACTCCGCCTTCCTGGATAATTAAGAACTGAATATACAATACTTCAATACACTACATACAACTTCGTCCTGGACATCATGAAACGAATATACAATACATCAATACACAACACACTCCTTACACGTACGTCATCATGAAATTTGCATACAAAACTTCAACACACAACGCACTCCTTTTCACACATTATCATGACTACAAAACAATTTAAGATTTCCAATTTTTTTAACTAGTCCGGCGCTACGATGAGGGAAGACTAAACCTCCATCCAAAAGACTAAGAATAAACTTACACTTCTATAGAGAATCTGGACTATTAAACCCTATTGAAAGACAGGCATTCACAAACAAGTGTCATTTTGTGAAAAAGGGAACTATTAACTTAAGAACGGTGTTCCAATGAGCAAACTATTTTCATACTTTTAATTGTAATAATTTGTAACATAAGTCAAGCGATCTGTTTAGTCACGTAATGACGCCACAGATAACTAAATTATTCGTATTCATACTGCGACCTTTTCTTTTTTTTTTTTTTTTTTGTTTATGCGGATATGGGGGAATACTAATCTGTGACCTGAAGTCAAAGAGGACGTTATAAATTTGTTTATTTGAAAACATTATTTATTCGTGCTGTAAGATCCTGAGGCAGATTCGTTGTTGTGTCCAGTACTTCATCTGGGCTGGAGTTTATTTATTCATATAATTTATTCACTGGAAATACAAAGTCTATACAAAATATAACATTCTTGAAAACACAGACTGAATTAATAGTGAAATTTCAAATAAAAATATATTCCTGGATTATATCATTGTGATCCAACAAAAGACGGTTGGCACATCTCAGCCACTACAGGCACATCAACACTTCCAACGCTGGATTTAATTTGGATGATCAGTAAAGTTTGTTCACATCTTTATTTATTATGACTTGTGCCAGTAATTCTATGATTATTTCGGATTTTATTCGCAATACAGTAAGTTCCTATTATATTGATCATTTTGTATTATAGAAAAATAAATTATTTGTTGAATGTTACAAAGCTAGTTGCTTCTCCCTCTTTTTAATTACTTATTTTAAGGCCATAGGTATATATATATATATATATATATATATATATATATATATATATATATATATATATATATATATATATATATATATATATATATATATATATATATATCTGTGTGTGTGTGTTATGTTCGTGTTTAAAATGCAATGTCTCTGGAGATTAAGACCTCGTTACACAATAGCAGCCAGTTAATTTCCGTTATATACGTAGAAATATTCCAGTCCCACCTACAATCTACACACGGATATTCTCGCCCTGTATATACACCTATAAACATTATTATATAATATATATCGCATCATCGGAGACATTCGTTTCCTGTATTTTCCGCAAAATTACACAAGAGTGAGTGTAATATTAGTGGGATTAGTGCTTACTAAAATTAAGCAGAAACCCGTACAGTCACTTCAAACGACACCGTCATTACGTCATGCTGAGTAAGCCCAAAATATCTGGGCGTTTTTATCGATTGAAGCTTTGATACCAAAAGAATCTAGTAATTAAACCACGCCGATAATCACTCTACCTCTCTGTGCATATCCTCAAAGAATCAAATTAATCGGCGCACTCAAAGGCTGGAGTCGGCAAAAAGGTGCTAGATCACGTGAAAAAGTGTAAGACTAAAGAAAAAAAATGGATCAAAGACGAGCGTATATCCCGGTCCACAATTGTCCTTTTTCCTTTATGTAAATGCTAGATCCAGATCTGAATTTATATAATAAGCCACGATATCAGGGTCAACTTGTGCATTTTATGTACCATTTCAAGCCAGCAATCAATGCATCCATCAGTGCATCCTTGACCCACTGGCATAATAAATACGGACACGATTTGCCCCATTAGCAGAATATGTATAATTAAAGATAAACCTTGACCCACTGGCATAATATGCATGCATATACCCAGGTCAGTTAGGGTAGTCATATTGGTCATGAAATACAATTACCGGTATGGAGGATAAGCTGGCAACTGAGCCTATCGTTAAGTTGACCCTAATTTTGCCATTTTCACCAACACGACCAGGGTCAGAAATGACATCCATTACTTAATTTGTACTGACAGTAATCCTGTCTTGGAGTTTGTTTTGTTTTGTTTTTTTTTTTTTTTTTTTTTTTTGATGGGTGTTAATAGTCCGTCAGGTTTTTAATGTTTATTCCTTTTGTTATCAGTAGTAACGTATATCAGCTATAATCCAGTATGGCTGTATCTAACGTTATATCCCAGTATGGCTGTCGCTAACTATAACCCGGAATGGCTGTTTCTAACGTTATAACACAGTATGGCGGTCAATTACGTTATAACACAGTATGGCTGTCAAAAACGTTATAACCCAGTATGGCTGTCACCCTGTATGGCAGCCACTAATGTTATAGTCCAGTGTGGTTACTGCTAGTATTATATACTAATAATTAATATGGCTATCTCTAATAGTATAACCCCTTATAGCAATCAATAACGTTTTAACCATATATGGCTGTTTCTAAAGTTATACCCGATTTAGCTGTTGCTGACGTCACAACCCGGTATGGATGTTACTAACGTTATTCTGAGGGTCTGAGTACACGCAGTCTGAAACATGCGTTTGTATTCGGTTATATATGATAATGCGAATTTAATATATGCGATTGTGTTAAATTGCTGTTTATTATATAAGTTTAAAATATATGAGTTTTTGTCAGCTGTGGTTGTTAACACGCCCATTGTTTAGCAAACCAATGCCATTAAAATGAATTTCGTCTTTTTGAATAGACTGCATATCCTTTTTTTTTTAATTTACATGTTGGAAATGTATATCGTCTTTTAACTTATTTTTAGTTTCCTTGATGGTGGTTTTGAAAAACAGAAACACTGACTGATATTAGAAAACCTATAACCGCTCCGGTGGCCTACGGATACGGAAGGTCGAGTGTTCGATCACCGGTCGAATCATACTAAAAACTAACGGCTGCCTCGCTTGGCGCTCAACATTAAGAGGTTGGTGTTATGACTGGTCGGCCTGGTGTCAGGATAATGTGACTAAGTGGGGCATCATGCTATATGTCTGCGGCATGATGCCCCTGTGCTAGACATTATTATAAACTGCCATACTGCAGACATCGTAGCGATACGACTGAAAGTTGTTAAAGCTGCATTAAAAATCATAATCACATCACATATTAGAAAACCAATGTTATTTATTATATAGTAACGTTTTTCAATATTGGAGTATATAACCGTTGTGGTAATCTGTCACCGATGTACAGTATTTGAACCTGTATAACCTTTGTAGTAATCTCCGTGACCGATATACAGTATCGGAACCGGTATAATCTTTGTGATTATCTCTCTGACGGATGTGGAGAATTGGAACCTATACGACCTTTGTGATAATCTCTGAGACCGATGCATTGTATCAGAACTTGGATAACCTTTTGCGGTAATCTCTGTGACCGATGTACAATATCAGTACTTTTGGGATTGTCTAAATTTTCTGGTAATCTATGCCTCTTTATGAGGTGCCGTAGCTGGTCGAATCAGAATGTTGCCGTTGACATTCTAATTCATAAGTCCATAATTCCATTTCACGTGTTGTATCGAAATGCCTGCCCTCAAAGTTCCATTTTTAGGTCGAGAATTTAGACAGTATCTATTGAATCAAACAGTACTGGCTGAAAATTCTATTTGTATGTTGAGGTTTTAGATTGTGTCGTTTGAATTACACGGCGGTGGTTTAAATTTCAATGTCATACGTCGAGAATTCTTAATTTATGAATTGGTTAAAAGAGTTTATGTTGAAATTTCAATTTCATATGTGAACTATTTAGATTTCATCAGTTGAATTACACAACGCTGGTTGAAAATTCGATGTTCAATGTCGAGTTTTTAGGTTGTATCTTCTGAATTACACTGCAGTTGTTGAAATTCTGTCATATGTCGAGAGTTTCAATTTTGTATGCTGAATCACATTAAATGTGCTGAAAGTTTCATTTTGTATGTTGAGTTTTTAGATTGTATCTGTAGAATTACACAGCGGTGATTGGACATTTGATTTCGCTTGTCAGAACTGTTATTTTTATATGGTGAAATGATGTGTTGGTGTTAAAAGTAACATTATACGATGTCCACTTTAACAATTCAAAATAATATCGAGTATTAAGACACATCATTCGTGTATTCAATTATGAGGCGCCATTACATTTCTTGCATTTACAATTTGGAAGTTACCATTCACGGGTCGAAAATTACTATGAATTTTTTCGCTGGAGGTTACTCTTGTGAACAGACCATGTTTTTTTTTTAAACAAGGAGGCTGCTTCTCGTTGCTGTAAAATTCAACAGAACGAACATATAGACTCGCCATATGAAATGAAACTTTATCACAAACAGTAACATGCAATGTGTGAATTAGGGATTATCGACATATTATATTGAAAATTTCAAACACCCCCGTGTAATTCAATCTATCAACTGTAAAACGTCAACACATGAAATAGAACTTTAAATCACCACATAAAATCTAAACAATGGAACTTTAAGGACATGCAATTTGATCCAACAAGTGATAATGAATTTCTCGACATACGACATGGAAATTTTAACTGCGACTTTCTCATTGGGCCAGCTTTTTTTTCTGCTACGGTGCCTCATATCTCTTGTTTCGTCTTTATTTGCAATATCGAAACTTGTCGATCTGTATAACAATTCTGGAAATCTCTGTTCCCGATTTTGTCATCATTTACAGTATCAAAACCTGTGGATCTGTGTAACTTTTCTAGAAATCACTGTACTCGATTTTGTTTTCATTTGGAACAATGAGTCTGTCCAAGCGTTTTGGTCATTTGTTCCCTGATTTTGTTTTTTGTTTTATATTTACAGAATCGGGGCCTGTAAGCCTGTGTAGCCTTTCATTTAATGTCTGCAAACAAGTTTTACCTTTATTTATGGTATCATAACTTTTGTAAACTTTATGTTAATCGCTGCGCCTGATTTTATTTATTTGGGTGCATTTGTATTATTTCCATTGATACTATGCGACTTTCGTTCGTTTCGTTCTTTTTACAATGTGTGATTGCCGCAACAAAAAAAAAATAGTCGCACAGATCGAGCTGAAATAAGTGAATCGGGGCATCAAATTCTTATACTATGCATTCGATCTTTAAGTCTGGACTTAAACTTAAGTCCAGAAAATAGAAATCTGATTGGATGAAATTTAAAGATTATTTAATTTTGGCCAATCAAAATTTTTAGTTTTAGACTGAACGTATATGACATCTTGGAAAGTCTGAAGTTAAATTATTAATCATTTAGAGTATTGTCAATATTCTTTCTTGCAATGTACTTTCTCAGATTATTGTATCATACAAAATTGCACTATAATAATGAATTTATACAGTGACACACTGTTTGAATTTATACGTGTATACTCTTTAAATTTATACCGTGATACAGTTTGAATTTATACGGAGATACACTAATTGAATCTACTTGAATGTATATCGTGATATACTACTTGAATTTACACCATGATATACTACTTGAATTTATACCGTGATACACTGTTTGAATTTATACAGTGATATACTACTTGAATTTATACCGTGATATACTACTTGAATTTATATCGTAATATACTGTTTGCATTTATATCGTGATATACTGTTTGCATTTCTACCGTGATATACTACTTGAATTTATACCGTGATATACTACTTGAATTTATACTGCGATACACTACTTGAATTTATACCGTGATACACTACTTGAAATTATACCGTGATATACTACTTGAAATTATACCGTGATATACTACTTGAATTTATACCGTGATACACTGTTTGAATTTATACCGTGATATACTACTTGAATTTATACCGTGATATACTACTTGAATTTATACTGCGATACACTACTTGAATTTAAACCGTGATATACTACTTGAAATTATACCGTGATATACTACTTGAATTTATTCCGTGATACACTGTTTGAATTTATACCGTGATATACTACTTGAATTTATACTGCGATATACTACTTGAATTTATACCGTGATATACTACTTGAAATTATACCGTGATCTACTACTTGAATTTTAACCGTAATACTGTTTGAATTTATGCCGTGATATATTACTTGAATGTATAGCGTGATATACTACTTGAATTGATACCGTGATATATTACTTGAATTTATACCGTGATACACTACTTGAATTTATACCATGATATACTACTTGAATTTATACCGTGATATACTACTTGAATTTATACTGCAATACGCTACTTGAATTTATACCATGATAATATACTACTTGAATTTATACCGTGATATACTACTTGAATTTATACTGCGATACACTACTTGAATTTATACCATGATATATTACTTGAATTTATACCGTGATATATTACTTGAATTTATACCGTGATATACTACTTGGATTTTTACCGTGATATACTACTTGAATTTATATCGTGATATACTACTTAAATTTATACCGTGATATACTACTTGAATTTATACCGTGATACACTGTTTGAATTTGAACCGTGATATACTACTTGAATTAATATCGTGATATACTGTTTGTATTTATACCGTGATATAATGTTTGAAATTATACTGCGATATAATGTTTGAATAATGTAAATTACTTTCTGACTATTGAACGTTTAATGCAAAAACTCTACAAGATATGATAAAATGGATGCATGCAATTTCCATGTTATATCTTTACCACACCATAATAAAAATATATCAGTGATTTATTATGCTTTGCATGTCAGTATACAATATTAGAAAACAAGATCAGTAATTTATTATGCGTGCCATGTTATATCTTTACCACACAATACTAGAAAACAAGATCAATAACTTATTATGCGTTCCATGTTATATCTTTACCACACAATATTAAAGCCATTTCGGTGATTTACTTTGTGTACCACGGTATCACTTTGCCACAAAATAGTTAAAATCAGTAAAGTAAAATATATACTATCAAATAAGAAGATAAATGGAAAACTAAGATTTCTAGATATTAAAATTTAGTATGGTCAGCATGTTACACACACACGCGCGCGTTTCTTAGGGTTATTCGAAATGCCTTTATGGCTGTCCCATTTTGTTTCTTGTTTTTCATGTAGAAACACTAACAAAATCCGTAAGATTAAATTTAGACTTAATATTAAGTCACTCTTAAGTCTGAGCCAATCAGATCACTGGAATCTTGATCAAGTCCCAAGTCCTGCCCTGCGGTTCTGTTGTTGGAATCCTTACCTATAGATCATAAACTAGGAGACTGTGCCTTAGCTTGAGTTTTCCCAACCAGCCGATCAGAAATAATCTTCCAGCCGTAATATCATCTGAGACTTCTGAAAACAAACTCACACTCATCTGGCAAGTTGTGTAATTTCCAAGCCCAGTCTGAATACTCAAGCTTCACAGCGGGATTTTTGTTAGGAAAGAGGAAGCGACGTGCCTGCAGCATGCAATGGCAGCTTTAGGTCTGAGCAGAATACATTTTGATATGTTATACATATTTTGTTCTGTGTTATACACATGTTCATATGTGTTACACAGATGATGTTATATGCTATACATATGTTGGTATGTATTATATACATACTGTTATGTGTTTTGCGAATATGTGAAATAAACATTTATATCGAAATCATTTCTGCAGGTGGATTACTTCCTAACTGTGTAAAAGTCAAAAATAAAACTCACTCATTTTAAAATGTGTCCAAAGGTTTAGAAACTGAATATACTAGGAAATATAAGTTTGGAAAATTGAGACTATTTATATCGAATTTGAATGTGTTTCGATCTTTCCTCTTTCATATACGATAAAGACAGAAATTCAATGTGCGCATATTTGTAAAGCAAATATATATGATTGCTTTTCTCTCGGTATATTCAGTCAAATAAGTTTATCTTTTAAAAAAGTAAGGCAAATATGTTTATAAGTCTAACATCAAATTATAATTTTAACAAATTTGTAATGAATTTAACAGTCTGCATGACAATGATTCAAGAAAGTATAAAATCATCTTTTTAAGATACTCGAATGGAAAAATTAGCAATTCGAGAAATAAAACATGAATGTTGATAATTAGGTAATATGTGAAAGAAATTTTATTTAACGAAATTATTCATCTAATTTAATATATATATATATATATATATATATATATATATATATATATATATATATATATATATATATATATATATATATATATATATATATATATTTGTGTGTGTGTGATAGATAGATAGATAGATAGATAGATAGATAGATAGATAGATAGATAGATAGATAGATAGATAGATAGATAGATAGATGTAATTTAATATCTATTGAATTATACATGTTTTTACATGTAATTTAATATCCAATGAATTATACCTGTAACTTAATATACATTGAATTAGACATGTATATCTATTGAATTATGAATGTAATTTATCATCCATTGAGCTATGTTTACCACCTGATGCTATCCAAACTAAAACGAGACAGGAAAATATGCCGTTTTTTGTGTTGCATAAATGCAAAATTAGTTGTTAAAAGATATCTAGACAGAGCTGGAGGGGCGGAGTTTAGAGCTAGAAAAAGCAAACAACTAGATACCCGACGTTTTTGCAATCATGGGGTCTAAAGAATAAATCAGATACGAAAATCGTAGGAGAGAGAGAGAGAGAGAGAGAGAGAGAGAGAGAGAGAGAGAGAGAGAGAGAGAGAGAGAGAGAGAGAGAGAGAGAGAGAGAGAAAACAAACAAGTCATTAAATTTATTACTGAAGAATGTGACGTTTTATTTAAAAGCGTTCTTTGTCAATATAATACTTTTGTCAACATCGTGTATCTGTTACGTAGCATTAGTTTGTTCCATTGTCATTAACAAGATTTATATCTTCCCTTGTTTTCACTTATGCATCAAATGGGTTTTGTAAGTAATACATACACAAAGACTTCGCACCCGTGTTAACACTCCATTAATATTTTACCCTTTGATTAAAAAGATCACAGACTGCAAGTTACTTTACTGCCTGGTAAAAAGGAACAAAAGAAATAATCAATTCAATTCAAGCTAGAAAATATCGCCCTCTCATCGCTGGCAGTGTTTTAAAGAGCGTCTCATTACTTCAAAGCACTTCTGAAATGAAGTATTTTGAAAAGCCTGATGTTATCGTGAAAACCAATAAATTATGAATGCATTCCACTATAATTAAAGTGAAGCAGTTATACGGGGCGATTGGAAAAGCGCTCAGGCGTGAACGTCTTGTTACATTTCTGGTAATTACTTGTAATAGTCTACGGATTCGACCCGTCTTGCAAAAGTGGCGGGGGGGTAACAGCTGTGAATAAGTTAAAACTTTCTAAAATGAGCATAGTCCACATTTCCATACAAGTAAATAAACTTCCATAACACCCAACACCTAACACCCTTCACTGAGGGAATGTGATGAAGATCGTATTATTAGAATGATTCTTAATGAAAACGTAAAGATTATGATATCCGTCCGTTCAGTCGTGTATCTCGAAGTTATCATGTTTGAGGTAGAGATACCCTAACTCGAAATAAAAAAAAAAGTCTGGTGTTCCAATGCACGCAATGGTTTTGTAACTTTGATTTATCTGGCATCAGCAATATCAGTTTTCTTCATGATTTATAAATTATTAAACTAGAATCTCAAAATAGGTTGCTTTTTCTTTCCCCAAGTCAAAAACTAATTTGGGGCCCCGAGTGGCCGAGTGGTCTAAAGCGCTGTCCGTTACGGATCACTGCCATCTCACCTCTGTCTGCGTGTGTTCGAGTCTAGGATTCGGCTAATGTAGATATGTGAGAAAGCCTGCCAGTAGCTTCTCGTGGGTCGGTGGTTCTTTCCGGTGATTTCCCGGTTTCTTCCTCCACCATTAATACTGGCCGCCATGAATAGCCTATCGTGTGCTGAAAAATGGCGTTAAGCCCAACAACAAACAAACAAACAAACAAAAACTAATTTGAAAGAAACAATGTTAATACGTATGCTACACATGTTAATACGTGCGCTAGAAAGACTAGGAAAGAAAGCACGTCTATGAAACATGTGCTAACATTAGTGTTGTATTTAGATGGACTAATCCCAGTGTCGTATTTATATGGACTATTAATCCCCGTGATATATATATATATATATATATATATATATATATATATATATATATATATATATATATATATATATATATATATATATGGACTAATCACAGAGTTATATCTATATGTACTCCTTTAATACAGAATACAGTGGAGAACACACATAATTATACACACACGTATGGGCACATGATTCTATATGAGTTGGCAATTAAATCACACTTATCTTCTAATGATAAGTGTTAATAATTAAATAATAATTCCTGTCTAATTAACAACATTTGTTCTGATAAATAAATAACAATAACTAGGTTATGAATATATTTACGGCTATCAACAAAGGAATGAGGTTGGTTTGGTTGGTGTATAAAAGGCTCAAAGATATACCCAGTTTATGCTAAATTTTTATCAATGTGGAATTTTTGCCACTTATATGTAAACAGGCTGGATATTATTAGCACGTTGATTTTATTTAATTATAAACACATGTGTGAACGGCGCGGATATTAATACGTTATTCAATTATACACACGTATCAACAGCGCTGATATTAACAGGTTATTTAATTACACACACAAGTATCAATAGCACGGATATTAACAGGTTATTTAATTATACACACACGTATCAACAGCACAAATATTAACACCTTGATCATTTAATTATACACGTGTCATTTTATTTAATTATACACACATGTGTGAACAGCGAGGATATTGACATGTTAATTTAATTGTCGACCTCTAACCTGGGCACGAGTTGTCCACACAAATTTGTATCAGTTTTTTTAGTATTTAACTTGTGTTAAAAGTTATACTATTAAATAAGTTAAAATAAATCAACCATCACTAAAATTATAGAATCGCGTATTTTCATTCGCTATTTTTAGCAGAATTGTGGTGAGCAACATGTACCATGAGGCAATACTTATTTTCTGCAACAGAATTGCTAATGATTTCCTAAGGTGCTTTACACTTTCCGTTGGTCTTTTCATTTTCTTTCACGTAACTGCTGTCGCTTATATTAAACTCTTTAATATTTCTCTTTCTCATTATTTTTAGAGGACAGATGTCACAACAACGTCACGCTCCGTACGATCTCTCCTCGATTTCAAAGCGCCAAGATATACTTAGTCAACAAGTGATGACACGTGGCTGACGTTATAATTAAATGATCACGTCGTTTTGAGGTACACAGTAAATTAAATGATCACGTCGTTTTGAGGTACACAGTAAAGACGGATTTTCCAAAGCAGACATCATCAAGTTAGTCGTATTAAGTTCAATATGAGACTGCACAACCTAAACATGTCTTTTAGCAGAACACAGACGTACAACTAAAAATTGTATCTTAGCAGACACGGACAAAATACCAAAACTTGTCTCATAACAGATACAGGCGTGTATATGTAAGATGTCTCATAAACATACACAGAGGTGCCAACAGTACACAGTAGACGGCCTATACAAATAACTCAACAATTTGTATTGTTGCATGCATACCAATTAATGTATTAATAAGTCAATCAATCAACATACATACACCATAGCTATGCATATCAATGATTTAAGGCAATAAATCAACACATAAACAAAAGCTATTTAAGACTGATTTTAAAACTTTTATATAGTTGATAAATCATGGTAGATCTCATAAGAGATGGATGGGGGTGGAGACAGGAATCAAACCTTTCTACTAGTGTTACCGTACATACATATTCCTCAAGTAGAGGATATGTTCTCTATTATAATACAACACGTATATAGGTAAATTTGACAAAATTCAAACGCTAATATCTCACCTGACAACAACCATTACAGAGGAATGATATCACTAAGTTCATCCGACTGATCAAACATAAATAACAGTGTAGAGGTAAAAGTACTCACCAGAGTTATTAGAACAGAGAACAGACTGTAACGAGACTTCTGTATTAGCATCATTATCATCAATAATTAATATCAAGACTTTTCCTAAGATCGGTATTCCTCGGTGATAGTCTCAACTATGCCATGTTTCAGTCAGATATCCTACTTCTCCGTGAATTGACTGACAGTTTGTACACAAAGCAATATGAGATTGCGTTTCGTGCGCGCTCTTTATCACTCGCACCTTTCTATGCTTTGAGCAAACCACGCGCTTCAGTTATATGTGAAGAGGAAAAATATGAGATTCCTCGCCTGATTGGCTAACGATACGAGGCGGGGACTGTTTTGTGGTTGAACGAGTGTGCCACTGAGCTGTAGATAGCATGTAATTACCACGGGTTGGTGAACACTTACTAGTCTTGTGGGACTTTTAAGATATGTTCAAGCATTTTGCATTAGCAAATTTGAATTAAATATAAATTTATGTATGTTCAGGTGGACTTGGTGATTGGTTAAAACTAAAGTAGATAATATATTTGCAGTTAAGTTTTATTATTGTGGATTTTACAAGAAATAAGAAAACAGGCCAAGAAATAACATTATTATTTGGGACTGGGAACATACTTAATAAATGTTCTCTCAATTTGTTTGTCTTGAATTGTCTTACGCGCCTCCTGTGAGCATTCCCGACATTCATACTGAATTATTAAAGAGATGTTAAACTGTAAATCAGCACAGGCAAGGCTATTTCCTTGTCGAGGGTTAAAGTGTCATGCCAATGGCACATCATGACAAACGACAATGAGACTCGACCTGTTCAGGATTCGAACCCGCTTTTTATGATTCTGAGTCCGCCACAATAACCACTGAAACATATCTGCATTTGAAAGAATTAAGAAGTTAGTTGTTAGGACGGGTAGACCTGATGTTAGGATACTGCGATTAGGTGGGACATGATGCTATATGTCTGCGGCATGATGCCCCAGTGCTAGACAGCACTATGAACTGCCACATTGCTAACACCGTAGCGACATGACTGAAAAATTGCTAAAGCTACGTTAAAAAACCAAATCACACACACACACACACACACACACACACACACACACACGTGGGGATTGTTGACTTGAGCTAAGATTTTACAACCTTTTATAGCTGTCATGCGCACCGACGAAGTTTCCGATCAGAGAGGAAAAGAAAAAGTCACAGGAGCATAAGGATGATGACACTTTGCGTTTCTAATATTGCGTATTATAAATCTGATGAAAAATGATCAAAAGGAATGTGAGTCACCTCCGTTAAACATGAAATATGCCCAGCGTGTGCGATTTATTGACCGGACAGGTTACAAACACTGCACGTGTGATTGTTTATTTTAGCCATATTAAAGGTTATTAACAAGGCCTTTTAGTAGAATGCACATTTAACGATCGAGACATTAACTGAAACTAAGCAAAACTTTGAAACGAGTTACTCATTTCTAACTAGACTTGTAAGGTTATTTCTAGGGACATTGCATTTAAGGCCACTCATATCTATAATAGTTGTGAAATCACATTTCTAGGGAGACTGGTTTTAAAGCCAGTTGCTAGAAATACTAGTTGCAAAGTCACATTTCTAATCTGGGGGTGGAGATAGCTTGTTAAAAAGCCACATTTACGCTATGCTAGTTATAAGGTTACATTTCAGGGAGACTGGTTTTAAATTCAAGTTTCTAACGATACTAGTCGTAAGGTCACACTTTTGGCTAGAGTAATATTATAGCTACATTCTAGCTATAACAGTTTACGGTTAGGATTAAGTTTTAACCACCCATTATTCCACTAGTTACTTTCCAGCAAGAAAATGGTGGGTGGGTACAAAAAATAACATTCTGAGATGCACCCATAAGTTCATAAAGGTCTGATGGAGAATTTTAATTAGGGCACACAAATACTATCCACAGCCCTGTTCGCTAATAACTGAACGTAATTATTTCCATTCTACATTTCATAGATTCAATATATATATATATATATATATATATATATATATATATATATATATATATATATATATATATATATATATATATATATATATATATATATATATATATATATATATATATTTGACATCTTTAAAAAGAAAATTTGGATAACCTGTATTTAATTTGCTATTGAAAACAGCATATGGACTGTTAGTGCGAAGCTGTGTTATTAGGTGCAGACCAAGAATTACTTTGCTTTAGAGCACGAGAAAAACTAAAATGCTGCGAAACACCTGCGTTTCAAGGCTGAAAACTCTCTTTTAACTCTAATGACTTGAAAAGTGTCGTTTGTAGCCGGCCTAACTAAGAAGTTATTTTTATTTTTTATTTTACGAACATTAAGCTCTATGGGAATGAATCAGCTGTCTGATCCCATTAAGACTGCATCATTAAATATACGAAGTTTTATGGAAAATGAATTAGCTGTCTGATCCCATTAAGACTGCAAAATTAAATATACGAAGTTTTATGGAAAATGAATCAGCTGTTCGATCCATTAAGACTTCATCATTAAATATACGAGGTTTTATGGAAAATGAATCAGCTCTCTGGTCCCATTAAGACTGCATCATTAAATATACGAAGTTTTATGGAAAATGAATTAGCTGTCTGATCCCATTAAGACTGCAAAATTAAATATACGAAGTTTTATGGAAAATGAATCAGCTGTTCGATCCATTAAGACTGCATCATTAAATATACGAGGTTTTATGGAAAATGAATCAGCTGTCTGGTCCCATTAAAACTGCATCATTAAATATACGAAGTTTTATGGAAAATGAATTAGCTGTCTGATCCCATTAAGACTGCAAAATTAAATATACGAAGTTTTATGGAAAATGAATCAGCTGTCTGATCCTTTAAGACTGCATCATTAAATATACGAGGTTTTATGGAAAATGAATTAGCTGTCCGATCCTTTAAGACGACATCACTAAATATGCTAAGCTTTATAGGACACGATGTAACAAGATAACCGAGCTAGGATTTCGGATTAACAGCAAAACACTTGATGGCAATGCAAATATAATATTTATTGATGTATGATTTAAATAAGAAACGAAATATGATTGATACGTGCGTGAATGGGCTCAAATATTGGACGAATTAACATGTCACACCAACCTACTCATCCAACATTTACAAATACAAATATATGATTTTATACGGTACAAGGACAAAAAGAAAGAACGATTCACGGTATATCACAAAATGAAAAGAATGTGTTTTACACAAATACAAAATAAAGTATTCACTCAAAAAAGTGAACTGATATTTTACTTAAATAGTAAAGTGATAAGGCAGATATCGCAAAATATATCTCATACCGTCCTAAACACTGGGTATAACAAAACCCTGAAATTAGCTCACGGCCAAAAGATTACATGTATGGAGTAACACAAAACCTCCCTCAACGTCACATTTTACTACCAGTCACACTGGTCAGTCAAGCAAATGTTATAGGTATTTAACTACCACCATCGATTCCTAGGTCATACAAGCAATTAGCGCCCACCACTTTGGTCTGCAAAGCCCGATCGTCTGCAACTTGACCCCATAACAAACTTCACTCAGTTTCACGGCCTCCGTCCAAACAGGTTCTTTACTAGCTCCACCATAATTTCACGGCCGCTATGGCCAGCACCACAGCCGTCATGGTCAACTTTCATGATCAGCTCTTTAGTTGGTACCTAGTCAACCCTGACATCCATGGTCATCTCCACAGCTAACGTCAGCTTTGATTCCCATGAATCAGTTCCACAGCTGCCAAGGCAATTTCTAATCACCATGGTCAGCTCTGGTCACTATGGATTAGCTCCCATCATCATCAGCTAAAAGTACATCCAATACAGTGTACTATACATGACCATGGTATATTCGGTAATACGTAATAACGTTATATACGGTAAGTCATAAAATACATTATCAGTCCTGCATGACAAAACAATAAACAGGTTCAGAAGTGATCCGGTGAAGAATACGATTCAAACAATACTAAATGTTTCTTGACTAAATGCAACTTTGTAAAGTTCTTGCTAAGTCATAGACACGAAGAAAAAATATTAGCATTATACTATGCAAGTTTAATCTACAGAAATACACAAATAAACGTGGTTGTACAATACCTATATCTTACAATACACATAAGAAATAAATAACTTACATACCTCTATAGCTGGAGGTATACAGGTCTCAAAGTATACTGCCGACTGACAAAACGTTCCGTAATGTGTCAAAATCGCTCTTACTGTGAGGAATTTATACACAGATAATATAGTTTTACATAGTCTGTGCAATTAATGTATTCGGGGTTTTCCATTGAAAGAAAATCGCGCGTGCGGTATAAATTAAACCGAGCTCACTGTTTCGAAATCATTGTGATTACTCTCGGGTATCGTTGTACACAAGAAACAAAACCCGAGTACTGTATTTAATAAAGAAATTGATTTCTACAATTTAGTGACATATGAATCAATTGTCCGATCGCTTTAAGACTACATTACTAAATATACCAAGTTTAATGAGACACAAATAGGCTGTTAGATCTCTTGAAGACCTCACCGCTAACTATACTAAACTTTATGGGACACGAATCAATTGTCCGATCTCCTTAAGACCACATTACCAAATATTCTCAGTTTTATGGAACACGAATCGGCATAAAGATCCTTTCTTGCTAGACTGGTTTAAATGCCGCATTTTAGTTCGATTAGATTCAAGCAATAATATGTCGCTGTTCGTGTCAACAGTTTTGATCAAACTTGGTTTGTTAGTGTATCTCAACGGTCTGACATTAGGTTCGGATTGAAAGATCACAACATTGAAATTTGTGTCATAATAAACAAGTAACACATTATTTGAGCAATACAAATAATCTCCACCAACTTGGCATGTTGATACATATCAACCAAACTGTAAATGAGTTCGATTAGCAGCTGATTGTTATTAAGGCAGATGCAAGTTGATGTCTATGTCAATTGTAAAACCACTCAACCTGGTTCCATTTTTACCAATTTTTTTTCGCAAATTGAAACGTTTAGGGTTAAAAATAATTCCTTAATTTTAAAATTGTAAACAATGAATCATTCTGCTCTTTGAAAAACAAGTGGAAGAATTCCTCGGGTTTGTCGAAATCCTCCGTTTGTCCTTAAAGATGGAGCAAAACTAATTTTAGGGTGACTGTTATTTAATGGTTGCTGAACGTTCAGAATAATAATTCCAAACCAAGACATTATAAAGGTCTTGAACATATGTCAATTTGACAAGAAAATTTGGAGTTGTCAGTGAAAATGATAGCCTTGAAAGAAAATCTGAGATCTTGAGTAAAATTAAGCCCACATTTTTATTTACAGGCGAAATTTGTCTGAGGAAGAAATATAGCGTAAGTCTACATATGTGACAAAAGGTTTTTCTTGTTTAAAGTAGAACTATGTCCTATGTCTAAATATGTGACAATAGTTTGAAAGAAAACCATGGCGTAAGTCCATATAGGTGACAATAGTTTGAAGAAGAACCATGGAGTCCATATAGGCGACAATAGTTTGAATGATAACTGTGGTGTAAGTCTACAGATCTAGCAATAAAACTTCGTTGTTGTTATCAATTGATTTATTATTTTTTTTTTAATATGATGCAGAAAAGAGTCGAGCAATCAAAGCAATTTTTCATCTAACAGGTGTAAAGTTTGTATGTTTGACTGGTTCATTTTCTAAATTATGGCTCACACACATTCAAGTTGACACTTAAATAAATTGCAATTTTAAGGTCATTTCAGACGGCAGATGTAATTTGTTTACTTTCAGTTCACCTCCGGGTGATGGGATTAAAATGATTGCACCGTTGTATAAATTTTATTACCGGCAAATGTCCGAATTTTCATTGTCCAGGAGTATCGCCCTCGGGATGCGCTTTGCATTTACACTTGTCCCTTTTATATAAATCGATTTTATTGGGGCATATTTAATAAATTTTCTGATAATTTTTACTGTCTATTTTATCGTATGTCGCTCCTTCTAGATCTGAACCATAAAATAAACGTAAACCTCGTATAAACGAAGTAGACTACATGATTTGGATCTATCGCAGGGCCATTCTGTGCTGATAATATCAGCAATCGCGCAGTGTTGAAAGGTTTTATGCATTTTATTGTCCAAAATATTGGGTAATGGGTGGCTTTAGTCTCCAGATATCAAAGGCTGGTTCTGTACAAACACCCGCACTCGCTGTATTATATACTGCATTATAACAATCAACTTCTGATAGTAATAATGAACCTTCCTTTTATGTACAACGTGTATAAGGAAATTTATATATATTATGAAAGTAGATGTACAGTTTGGATACTTTATGACAGTAGATGTACAATATATACAGGGTATATACTTTATGACAATAGATTTTCATCACGTACAGGGTGCATACTTTATGACAGTAGATGTCAATATGTACAGGGTATATATTTTATAACAGTAGATTTTCATCAAGTACAGGGTGCACACTTTATGACAGTAGGTGTACAATTTGTACAGGGTATATACTTTATGACAGTAGATTTTGATCACGTACAGGGTGCATACTTTATAACAGCAGATGTACGATATTTGCAAATGAGTGTGGACAATTTGTGACAGTTGATGGTAATGAAAGTTGTGATATTAATCTATCAACTCAGAACAAAAATAACTGAAGGCAACACTTCTTTCTTTTGTTATCTGCTACTTTCATGTCTATAAATTTTGGTTGTGGTGTGGATTGAAATTTCTGTGAAGCCTTTAAGAGATGAGATGACTATTTAATGGTGTGGATTGAAATTTATGTGAAGCCTTTAAGAGATGAGATGACTATTTAATGGTGTGGATTGAAATTTCTGTGAAGCCTTTAAGAGATGAGATGACTATTTAATGGTGTGGATTGAAATTTCCGTGAAGCCATTAAGAGATGAGATGACTATTTAATGGTGTGGATTGAAATTTCCGTGAAGCCATTAAGAGATGAGATGACTATTTAATTGTGTGGATTGAAATTTCCGTGAAGCCATTAAGAGATGAGATGACTATTTAATTGTGTGGATTAAAATTTCCGTGAAGCCATTAAGAGATGAGATGACTATTTAATGGTGTGGGTTGAAATTTCCGTGAAGCCATTAGGAGATGAGATGACTAATTAATGGTGTGGATTGAAATTTCCGTGAAGCCATTAAGAGATGAGATGACTATTTAATGGTGTGGATTGAAATTTCCGTGAAGCCATTAAGAGATGAGATGACTATTTAATGGTGTGGATTGAAATTTCTGTGAAGCCTTTAAGAGATGAGATGACTATTTAATTGTGTGGATTGAAATTTCCGTGAAGCCATTAAGAGATGAGATGACTATTTAATTGTGTGGATTGAAATTTCCGTGAAGCCATTAAGAGATGAGATGACTATTTAATGGTGTGGATTGAAATTTCCGTGAAGCCATTAAGAGATGAGATGACTATTTAATGGTGTGGATTGAAATTTCCGTGAAGCCATTAAGAGATGAGATGACTATTTAATTGTGTGGATTGAAATTTCCGTGAAGCCATTAAGAGATGAGATGACTATTTAATTGTGTGGATTGAAATTTCCGTGAAGCCATTAAGAGATGAGATGACTATTTAATTGTGTGGATTGAAATTTCCGTGAAGCCATTAAGAGATGAGATGACTATTTAATTGTGTGGATTGAAATTTCCGTGAAGCCATTAAGAGATGAGATGACTATTTAAATTCGGTTACAATGATTAATCTCTTACCCTTCCCATTTGCAACCACTGACTCTTCCATATATAGTTTTAGTACCTTAAATCTTCTATATACAGGTTTAGTGTACTATTACTTCTATATAAATGTATAGTATACTATTTATTCAATATACATTTTAGTATACTATTTCTCTAATATCATTTTTAGTATACTATTTCTTCCATTACTTGTTTTGTATTCTATTTCTTCCATATACATTTTTAGGATAATATTTCTTCCGTATACAGTTTTGGTATACTATTTCTTCCATATACAGTTTTGGAATACTATTTCTTCCATATACAGTTTTGGTATACTATTTCTTCCATTTACAGTTTTGGTATACTATTTCTTCCATTTACAGTTTTGTATATTAATTCTTCAATACACATTTTTAACGTACTATTTCTTCAATATATATTTTAGTACCTATTTTGTCTATATACATTTTTAGTATACAATTTCCTCCATATACATTTTAGTATACTATTTCTGCCATAATTTTTTTGTATTCTATGTCTTCCATAAACATTTTTAGTATACTATTTCATCCGTATACATTTTTAGTATACTATTTTTTCCAGTCACATTTTTAGTTTCCTATTTCTTCCATAGCAATTTTAGTATAATATTTCTTCCATATACATTTTTTTTTTACTATTTATTCCATATACATTTTTAGTATACAATTGTTTCCATATGCATTTTTAGTATAGTATTTCTTCCATATACAGTTTAAGTACCTTAACTCTTTCATATACATTTTGGTATACTATTTCTTGCATATATATTTTCAGTCTACTCTTTCTTCCATATACATTTTAGTATACTATTTCTTCTATATATATTCTTAGTATACTATTTCTTTCATTTACATTTTTGGTTATACTATTTCTTCCATACCCATTATAGTATATCATTTCTTCGATACACATTTTAGCATACTTATTATTTCTTATATATTTTTAGAATACAATTTCATCCATTTACATTTTAGTATTGTTACGTGTTGGCTTCTTCAAAGTAATTTAGAAGAAAGAGTGAAGAAAACAAGCTTTGTAAATTTTAACAAAAAATAATTTATTTTCCTAGACAACATGAAATAATGTAAATAATTTAAGCAAGACTTTCGGTTTACAGAAATGATCCAAATTTTGTTCAAAATAGAAATATAAGTCCTGTAAAAAGTTATAAACACAGTCTGCAGTGTCTGAAGTTCCAATCTAAAATGGCGGATGACCACGTCAGACGAAGGCTAACAGAAAATTCCAGAATTTACACAATAAAGCACAGTTTGCGTTGTCATGTTCCGATAATATTTTCGGGAAAATGTCCAAATCAATAATGTTTTTCTCCAGGAAAACAATTATTCATAAAAACGAAGTAAAAATAGCTCCTTTAACAAAACATGGTGTTTTACGTAGACATAGGAACAGACAACTTCTTCTGGCACAAAAATACCTTTTTCTAAGGTAGTATAAGTTGTATGACTGACTTTACGACGTTACGACTGTGTATGACTCGACTAATACTTTTTTTGGGGGGAGGCACCAGACAGATGCTCCCCCACTACTTAACGGAAAAAAATAACTAAAAGATTTTGTTTGTGTTTTTGTATCCCCCCCATGCATGTGCTATCGTGTGTCTTGCTATAAAAGTATATTTGTTAGGACAGCCATTAAGTCAAATTATACCCCAGTTTTCTAGAAGAAAGGAGATATATATGCATATTAACTCTTTCATTAATTATTATCATCCTCACCTTCTCCTTTCATTTAGTCATTCATACTTATGAATATAATTTAAATTGATTTATTGATTTAATTGTTATTTAGAAGGTTTATATTTTTTTTGAATTTTTGATTATTTGAGGGGAAGACGGTGCAAGCTAATTATTTTAAAATAAAAAAAAGACTTAATGTTTTAATCAATGTGCATGGTGAGTCGTCTCCACTTTATATATTTAAATAATGAGGTGTATACATTTCATTTATTAATATATGTAACACCTTATGCATATTATATGTTCCAGATGGTCCAAAACAGGTATATACAAAGCTACACAAGTGATTTTCGGAGACTCTTTCGCAGGCCTGCCCACTTCGCGTAACGATATAGCCCTATGATGTCATTGTCCCTTACTTCTTCCATGTGCAGATTTATATCTATAAAATATAGAAAAAATATGTTAGTCATTGTTAATATGAAAAGTGTTATTTCCTAATGCTATTACTTGTCCGCATTTTTTCATTTCAGAAATAATATATTCAATTAGTTTCATGTAGACAGCTTTTTTAAAATTCCAGTCCAAATATAAAAGAATATTCTTTCTATATGGTTCTGTTTTCAAAATTAGATCAATTACTTTCATTTTTTGTGTTTTCATAATCAGTTATCACGTGTTTTTTCGTATATTTTTTTACAAAGAGGACATTTTGGAATTTATCTGATCATATGTCTTCTGAGAGCCACTTCACCCGTTCCAACTAAGTATTTAAACATTATGCTTTGAAATTTTTTAAAGATTTAATAGATTCCCACTTTTTCCAAATTACATCCCAATTAAACCCCCATACTTCTAATTATATTTTGCATCTAATATTTTTAGTAGAAATATCCCTAATTTATTTCTATGTATCTTTTGTGGTACCCTTCCATATATTCCCCTCCTTCATGTATTTTAATATTAAATCTTTTATATATCTAAATTTCCTTGGTGCCTCTATTAACCTACTGATAAATTATTCCTATATATAACTTGTTTATTTTTATGTTAGCAATCAAAACGAAAATAGATATATATATATATATATATATATATATATATATATATATATATATATATATATATATATATATATATATATATATATATATATAATACCTCCCAGGGCATATTAGGATTGGATTTAGTAGCCTTAAGTCGGTTTAAAATATTAGTGTAATGTATTAAAATCGGATTTGGTAAATTTAAACCACCCCTATTCTCGACTACTACTGCCTGTCCCTGACTGTTGACTCTCGACTATGACTCTCTGTCCATGACTGTGTACGACATGCAAAAATCTCAAACATACAAATGAAGCTAATGCATTTTTTTTTTTGCATTGCACGCGCACGAGGACGCATGCAATTTCGTAATATTTCTGGGCATTTAGGAAAGCCTGACCCAGTATCAGCCAATCATTTTCATGGCTATTCTTGAATGTGTACTTGTAATGAATTTGTTATCATACACAGCACGTGCTCACATACGTGCTCACATGAGTCACATCTACAACTCAGTATACACTGTTTTTGTTTTCAAAAACATGTTAGACGATATTAAAATAATTCTATTAATAATTACATTTAATGAAATAAAAATGAAATAAAAGATTTATACAGAATTGTTTCCTTACAAACACAATTAAACTACAGGGTCGTAACAGTATACTATTTCTTCCATATACATTTTAGTATCCTATTTCTTCTACATACATTTTAGCATACTGTTTCTTACAAACACATTTTTAGTATACAATTTCTTATATATACATTTTTTATATACTATTTTTTTCTATTTACATTGTCAGTAATTTAACTGTTCCATATACATTTGTAGCATACTATTTTTTCAGTCCTAAAAAAAATATGTTGCTGTGTAGCTAAAGTTTAAAGTTTATCATATCATGTAATTTGAAAACCCTGAGTATATTTCCAGTAATGTACCCTGCCATAACCTCTACCGGAACTGTGTTAAACACATACACACACACGTATGTATATATACGAGAGAGAGAGGAGTATGATAAGAACGTGATATTCCAAGCTTTATCTCACTCAGCGTTCCATTCTAGTAGTCCTCTTCATCTCGAGACGAAGACAGTGATACATCTAATTTGTTGCCGAGTTCAACGAGAAAAGAGACATACATGTACAAATTCTAGAGTTTTCAACTATGAAATAATAAAACAAATATTTGTCTTTTTATAATTAGATGTTTTCTTTCGTTTTATATTCACAGATGCTCAATAAGTACGATCAGTATTAAATCTTCGACATATAATTCTTATTCTCTGTGTTGATTTCATCTCTCTCTCTCTCTCTCTCTCTCTCTCTCTCTCTCTCTCTCTCTCTCTCTCTCTCTCTCTCTCTCTCTCTCTCTCTCTCTCTCTCTCTCTCTCTCTCTTTATTTAGTCAAATTATCAAGGGTATTTTTTCATTGATTTCTTGAATAAAATTTTTACCAGTATTTAAAACCAACGCCGTATTCAAATATAATAGCAAGATTGATAAAACTAAGACATGTTTTCGTAAAGGTCACTCAGACGTTTCCAAAGGTTTGGATTTGGACTCTATTATGCATGTAATACTGCTGATTTAGTCAACATATATATTATTATTTGTCATGTGAAACTACTAACTTAGTTAACAGGGGTATTGGTATTTGCCAATATTTGCCATGTAAAATTACTGACTTGATGAACAAGGGTATTGGTATTAAAATGTAAAAGTACTTAGTCATCAAGGGTTTTGATATTTGTTATGTAAATCTACTGACTTTTTCAATAGGGATTTTGATGGATAGTTTATTAACATTTTAGACTCGATGTAGAAACAATTACGTTCATGTGTTCAGATGAAAGGGCAATATACAGAATTATTACTTGTAATTCTGGGACCAGACAAGGCTGCGTGTTAAGCCCTCTTCTGTTTAAATATATTGACACATGATTTAGTAGCTTTCTTCTTTTAAGAGACTATAGAGAGATATTCCAAAGAATACTTTCGACAAAACGCCTGAATTCTCTCCAAGCAAAGGTCAAGATACCAGCTATATCTTTCCTTAAAAATGATCTTGGAGTACAGAATTACCAGTGAGTGAACAAAAAAGAACCTCCCACAGAGTAGAAAATAGAGACAAAGGTCAAGTTACTTGTTAATAATTTAGGAGAAAGAACATTGGTCATAAGAGTGTCACAATGATGAAGAAAACAAAGAAGCATTCAGATGCACACAGAAAAAAAAAACATTCCAGAAGAGAAAT
Organism: Potamilus streckersoni; assembly: GCA_016746295.1. Taxonomy (NCBI): domain Eukaryota; kingdom Metazoa; phylum Mollusca; class Bivalvia; order Unionida; family Unionidae; genus Potamilus; species Potamilus streckersoni. The sequence continues at coordinate 42,343 of JAEAOA010002122.1, forward strand.
TCAAACCAATGGCAAAAAATCCGCTTTAACAAAAATATACGAAAGAAAACAAATGCACTTTTGTCCAGACCATTTCTCTGATTGCATGGCTAAAGTATACAAATAATGACGTCATTAAAATGTATTCTACGTACGTGGTAGCATCCATCCATAGAATACCAGTTACTATTTGCCAGAATTTAGAACAAGAAATATATCTGACGAAAAACCGCCGGCATACAGAAAGTTCTCTTCATATGGAATTTCTTTGTAGATTACCAGAAAGTAATAGTTGTGAATTACTAGTCATAGTAGTAGTTCTAGGTTACCAGTGATAGTAATTGTTATACATTTCCATACAAAGTAATAGTTGAAGATTACCAGAGACAGTAATAGTTGTAGATTACCCGATATGTTAATAGTTGTAGATTACCAGACACAGTAACAGTTGTAGATTACCAGACAGTAATAGTTGTAGATTACCAGCCATAGTAATAGTTATAGATTATCAGTCATATTAATAGTTGTAGATGACCAGCCATAGTAATAGTTGTAGATTACCAGACACAGTAATAGTTGTAGATTACTAGCCATAGTAATAATTATAGATTACCAGACATGGTAATAGTTGTAGATTACCAGCCATTGTAATAGTGGTAGATTACCAGATATATTACTAATTGTAGATTACCAGCAATAGTAATAGTTGTAGATTACCAGACATAGTAATAGTTTTAGATTGCCAGACATAGCAATAGTGGCATATTACCAGTCATGTTAATAGTTGTAGATTACCAGCCACGGTAATTGTTGTAGATAACCAGACATAGTAATAGTTTTAGATTATTAATCATAGTAATAGTTTTAGATTACCAGCCGTAGTAATAGTGATTGATTACCAGCCATATTATTAGCTGTAGATGACTAGCCATATTAATAGTTGTAGATTACCAGATATAGTAATAGTTGTAGATTACCAGCCATAGTAATAGCTGTATATTACCAGAAATAGTGATAGTTGTAGATTACCAGACATAGTAATAGTCGCATAGTACCAGATACAGTAATAGTTATATATTACCAGACATATTAACAGTTGTGTATTACCAGGGATAGTAATTCTTGCAGATTATCAGTAATTGTATTAGTTGTAGATTACCAGGGATAGTAATACTTGCAGATAATCAGTAATTGTGTTAGTTGTAGATGTGCATCGTGTCATTAACGAGCATCCGCTTTCATGCTGTCCCTTTACTGATATACGTATGTTTAAGTTGTTGGCAGCATTTTCTTTCACGCTCTCACTTTTTTGCTTTACTTATGTTTAACTTGTTGACAGCAAAATTAAGTATAATATTATACGGATCATCTACGCAAACTCTCTTCAGCAACTCATACCACCCCGAGTGGACAATCTACGCACATATACTAATACGAATACATCTTTGATGGCATACATTGTAAACAAAACTATCACCTGTGGATCAGCACAAACAATAGAAATGTAAAGGTATGAAAATAACAAACATAGAAAGGATTGGAGTTGCATCTAGGGACATAATTCTTTATTAGTCTACCTTACAATGACAGTTGCTATCTTATGGAGATAGTACTATATTGATTTAGGGATATAGTACTATATTGATCTACCTTACCCTGACATCCTAGGGACATAGTACTATATTGGTCTACCTTACCCTGACATCCTAGGGACATATAACTATATTGGTCTACCTTACCCTGACATCCTAGGGACATAGTACTATATTGGTCTACCTTACCCTGACATCCTAGGGACATAGTACTATATTGGTCTACTTTACCCTGACATCCTAGGGACATAGTACTATATTGGTCTGCCTTACCTTGACATGCTAAGAACATAGTACTATACTGGTCTACCTTACCCTGACATCCTAGAGACATAGTACTATATTGGTCTACCTTACCCTGACATCCTAAAAACATAGTACTATATTGGTCTGCCTTACCTTGACATCCTAGGGACATAGTACTATATTGATTTACCTTACCCTGACAACCTAGGGACATAGTACTATATTGGCCTACCTTATCCAGACATCCAAGGTTCATAGTGCTATATTGGTCTACCTTACACTGACATCCTAGGGACATAGTACTATATTGGTCTTCCTTACCCTGACATCCAAGGGACATAGTGCTATATTGGTCTACCTTACCCTGACATCCTAGGGATATAGTACTCTATTGGTCTACCATACCCTGACATCCAAGGGACATAGTACTATATTGGTCTACCTTACCCTGACATCCTAGGGACATAGTACTATATTGGTCTACGATACATAGTACTATATTGGTCTGCCTTACCCTGACATCCAAGGGACATCCATAGTACTATATTGGTCTACCTTACCCTGACATCCTAGGGACACAGTACTATATTGGTATACCTTATCCTGACATCCTAGGGACATAGTACCATATTGGTCTACCTTACCCTGATATCCAAGGGACATAGTATTTTATTGGTCTACCTTACCCTGACATCCTAGATACATAGTACTATATTGGTCTACCTTTTCCTGACATCCTAGGGACATAGTACTATATTGGCCTACCTTACCCTGACATCCTAGGGACATAGTGCTATATTGGTCTGCCTTACCCTGACATCCAAGGGACATAGTACTCTATTGGTCTACCTTACCCTGACATCCAAGGGACATAGTACTATATTGGTCTACCTTAACTTGACAACCTTACCCTGACATCCTAGGGACATAGTGCTATATTGGTCTACCTTAACCTGACATCCTAGGGACATAGTACTATATTGGTCTTCCTTAACCTGACATCCTAGCAACATAGTACTATATTGGTTTACCTTACACTGACATCCAAGGGACATAGTACTGTATTGGTCTGCCTTACCCTGACATCATAGGAACATTGTACTATATTGGTTTACCTTACCTTGACATCATAGAGGCATATTATTATATTGGTCTACCTTACCTTCACATCCTAGGGACATAGTACTATATTGGTCTGTCTTACCCTGACATCCAAGGGACATAGTACTATATTTGTCTATCTTACCCTGACATCTTAGGGACATAGTGCTTTATTTGTCTGCCTTACACTGACATCTTAGGGACATAGTATTATATTGGTCTACCTTACCCTGACATCCTAAGGATATAGTACTATATTGGTCTACCTTACCTGGACAGTTACCATACTAGATGCATAGTACAATATTAGTCTACCTTACCCGGACAATTGCCACCCTAGGGACGTAGTACTGTTAAGCATAAGTAAATAAATTGCTTGCCTGTTAGTTTTACATTCTTTTTTTATTGCTGCTTCATCATATTTTATTGTAATGATAATTTTCATTGAATTAGAAACTCTCTTTGGAAAATTCACTTGATCTGATTTGAATGTATCAGTTGTTTTGACACATTTTAGTTCTCCTTGGTTGAGACGTTTGTAAACAATGAATGGAAACGATTGGCTAATAACAAGATAATGTTCATCCCACGTGCTACCCATGCTGCAAACAGTATTGTATTATTATTATTCATTTCTATCGTGAAAATCCGACCTTTTAGATAGGGCTGATATAACCTACGTGATAAATAACAATTTTTATTGCTCTATTACAATTTGTGATCACGTGGCTCCGCCGATTGAGCCACCATGTGATCTAAAATCTCTGCTTAAAACAGCCAGTTTCAAGTAAATGTTTCAGTCTTATTCCTACACGTTAGAGCTCAAAGTGTTTTCTTAATGGTTGATGCCAGTCTGTTTTGAGGTTCATATATATTTTGGATTTAATAATTCATATTCTCTGGAAAACAAAGCAAGTGTTTTTTATTGATAAAATGTTTGGGTCAAAGACATTTAGTGGAAAATTATTCTGGAGTTTTAAAACAGAACATTATAAATTGTGTTCAACGAGGAACTGTTGCCATCATTACAACGACCTATTCTGATGATATCGTCTTCCATATTCGAACTTGAATGACATTGGAAACTGGATTCAAATTAAAACTTTTAGTTATAGGACATGCATTTTTAAATTTTAGAATTAATTATTGTATTATATTCACAAACTGAAAGTCCTTTTTTATATTTTTCTTTTGTTACTTTTGAACGAGTCTAAACAATATAGTACTGAATTAGTCTACTTTATCATGTAAAATGATAAAAAATACTATCAATTATTATTATTAAATTGCTGATATTATCCTGCGTTTAGTTCTTCATTTGGTTTATAAAATCTTCCATTATACAATATTCCATTACACAATCTTCCATTACACATTATACAATCTTCCATTGTACAATCTTCCATAACCCAGTATACAATATTCCACTACACATTATACTATCTTCCTTTACACATTATACAATTTAGCATTGCTAAGTCTTCCATTATCCAATCTTGCATTATCCAGTCTTCCAATAATCATAAATTTAAAAAATGTATATATATATATATATATATATATATATATATATATATATATATATATATATATATATATATATATATATATATATATAAAGAATACAAATCTTATGGCGAATAACAACCCTTTCAAGCGTACTGGATCCACCAAGGGATCACGTGTGTCAGGGATTAATTAAAATAAATGCAATAAACTGACGACGAACAGTACGAAACTAGTAACTAACTAGCCTAAGCGCTTTCGACTCTTAATGAGTCTTTTTCAAAGGCAAATACGAAACATATATACGACAAACAAATAAACACAAAAACGTTGTGTTTGTAAACCTCTACATGGCTGTCTTCACATGTGCTAAAACTATAAATACAACCAGCTTGTATAGACTAGTTGCGGAAACTGAAAACGTTGTATAATTCCCTAAAAGTCTACAAGCCAAAGCAACATCTATTTTTACTTTTTGTACATATGTAATGCAGATTATATCCCGGATATTTGATTCTATACCGGTTATTCTTATAGTAAAAATTGAAGGATAATAAGAAGATTAAGAAAATGTTAAATTCTACTAGTGCATATTTTTCATTTTCTAGTCTTCTTGGTTTAGACCTCTTGGTTTCAATGTTCTAAGGCGACGTATCCAGTATGATTCCTTCTCCTTCCTGGTTTCGGAACTCCAGCTGTGGTTGTTAGCAATAGCGATAAGTCTGGATGACTTCATATCAAAGGCAAACAACTTCCATCCTTCAATAAAATTCACGGCAGAAATTTCCAACTCAAACCATGTTTTCCTGGACACAACAACCAGACTGGTGGAAAACAAATTACACACAGTAATCTACTCGAAACCAACCGACAAACACCAGTATCTCCTCCCAACCAGCTGTCATCCAAAACACTGCATTAAGAACATTCCATATAGCCAGGCACTGAGGATACGCAGAATTTGCTCCGACGATGAAAGATTCTTAGAAAGGTCTGAAGAGCTGGCTAAACATTTAATTTACCGAGGCTACGACAAAGACCTGATTGCGGAGGCAATCCAAAGGGCCAAACAAACAAACCGTGATGACCTACTCAGATATGGACAGAAAGAAAAGGTTGATAGGATACCATTTATTCTGACCTATCACCCAGACAATCCCAAAGTAGGTAAAATCATCGGAAACCACTGGCCATCCGTGCAATCGTCAGACATACTAAACCTAATACTTTCGAACAAACCTGTAGTAGCTTACAGGAGACCAAAAAACCTAAAGGACATCCTAGTCAGGGCAAAGCTAACGCAAATCGCTAGTCAAAACCAACCTAGTCAATCTGGACCCTGTGGCGATAAAAGAAGCAAAACCTGTCAACATATGATAGAGACCAAGACATTCATTAGCACAGTGACTAAAAAAAAACTAAACATCCATGGTCCAAACAAAACGTGCAAAACAGAAAATGTGATTTATCTCATCACATGTAAGATCTGTGGCCTTCAGTACGTCGGAGAAACTGAAAAGCTACACAAAAGGATAAACCTTCATAGATCTGATTGGATGACAAAAAAGCTGTACAGAAGCCCGGTCGCAGAACACTTCTCCTCCCCTGGCAACACTTTCAGTGATATAATACTTATCGCTATTGCTAACAACCACAGCTGGAGTTCCCAAACCAGGAAGGAAAAGGAATCATACTGGATACGCTGCCTTAGAACATGGAAACCAAGAGGTCTAAACCAAGAAGACTAGAAAATGAAAACTATGCACTAGTAGAATTTAACATTTTCTAAATCTTCTTATTAACCTTCAATTTTTACTATAAGAATAACCGGTATAGAATCAAATATCCGGGATATAATTTGCGTTACATATGTACAAAAAGTAAAAGTAGATGTCGCTTTGGCTTGTAGACTTTTAGGGAATTATACAACGTTTTCAGTTTCCGCAACTAGTCTATACAAGCTGGTTGTATTTATAGTTTTAGCACATGTGAAGACAGCCATGTAGAGGTTTACAAACACAACGTTTTTGTGTTTATTTCTTTGTCGTATATATGTTTTGTATTTGCCTTTGAAAAAGACTCATTAAGAGTCGAAAGCGCTTAGGCTAGTTAGTTACTAGTTTCGTACTGTTCGTCGTCAGTTTATTGCATATATATATATATATATATATATATATATATATATATATATATATATATATATATATATATATATACATATATACATATATATATATATATATATATATATATATATATATATATATATATATATATATATATATATATATATTAATTGGTTACTGCACTTGTATTGGAAAATATGGACAAGTTTTTTGAAGAAATTCTGCAAGATTTGGGAGAAAAGTATTATTCTAATAAGAATGAGTTCATATTCTCCCATAAAAACGAAGTAACCTTTTTATTATATACTCATTTTGTTATTGCAAGTAAAGCTTGATTAAAAATATATTACAAGAAAAAAAAGCAATCGATTCATGGTATATTCCAAAATATATTCAACCGTAGATCCATTAATGCACAATAACAATATTAATGCGCACATGATAAGTAGTTTCACAAGGAATTGGCATACTGGTCTACTAAAATTGGAAATTTTTGTCATATTATGAAATGATGAGCATTACAACTTTTCCAGATGGTCTGGAATGGATGGAGTTTTCTATCCGATTTTAATCAATTCTGCTTGTGATGGGTTGAATTCTTTTAGCTGTATCAATTCCGTACGAAGTACTCATGATTTGGGCAGGGAGGACCGTGCCTAGAACCAGCCGAGAATGGAGGACCATGCCTAGAACCAGTCGAGCAGGGAGGATCATACCTAGAACCAGCCGAGCAGGGAGGACCATGCCTGCTCTTGATTGGTTGGATTCATAATATGGGAACTCTTTCAAATGATATTATCATAAAGACTCCATGGAATGTCACGTTCAATTCATTCTGAGTTCAAATTATGATTACAGTTGTAAATGTAGTAGAAATTACTGTACAATTTTGAGGCTTGCAATCAAGTTTTATAACCGATAACATAGCTAATGTGATTTGGATATAACTGAAAAAAAGAAAGTACACTTTACGAAAATTCAAGATGCAAAAATGTAAGTATATTATTTTGTCCTTTTTATTACCAGCTAACGAAGACGCGTATGGCTTGTCCCTTGCATGTTCTTTGTAGAGACCCCAGCTTTGAAACGAAATGTATGCCGTCTTTTGCTATTTACATTCCTCGCTGGTTTTCTCAAAACTTGAAACATCAAGCATCGGATGTTGCATGCAATAACTTTCAGCATGATTTTTCTTTGCCTATGCTGACACGTTGTAATTACTCTCAAATTTGCTGGAGTCTTCAGACAACATTTCTTATTGCCACCAACAAATTCATCTGAAACAAAAGCTTTCTTAAATTTAGTATAATTCTATTTGACTTTCCATGCATCAAATATGTAAGTTTAGAAGATACAATTATTTCAGATTCCATACTATTACTTTGGTTCACCTTTTAGATCAATATTGATCCATATGACCGGATGTAAAGTTGCAGACACGATGAGCAGCAGAGAGGGTGAACAGACAACTTTGCCTGAGACTTTTTTTTAAAAAAAAATAAAGGTTCCTGCAAAGGCTGAGAAATAAACGTCAACAACGCTAAACCAAAGTCTTTTTCCACACGATTATGTATTTAATCGTATAATAAAATCTTTGGTTAGCTTATTTTTGTTGACGTATTTTTATGATTTTGCCAGGCGATTTTGTTTACTCGTAAAGTGACCCAATTGTTGTCCTTCATCCTATCTGCTCCTATGAATTAAACAGCCATTATAAATATTATTAATAATGAGTATTGGAGAACCACACTCAGCTAAATTTACTCGAGAACGACTAGAGGCAATTAAAAAATATCTACCTGTCCGTGATTCTGTTAAGCAACAACTACAATCACGTCAGGAATCTCAAGTTGAATTTGAGGAGGATACAAAACAATTATTTAAACCTATCACTGAGACCACTAAAAGAATTCAACCTGTGTTAGAGAAAACAGCTAAAGCAACTGAAAAAATAGCAAAAAGAACTAAGAAAACAAAAAAGATTCTAGAAAAACTTCCAGAAGAACTAGTTGCTGCGATGCCAATCCTGGAAACACCCGAGGATATGGACCAGGTAAAATAAGATGGTGTATCACTAGTGATGCCAGAAGTTAAATTAATAGATAAATTTAATGAAGAAACTGTTAAGGTAATTAATAACCTAAACATACATCAATTAGCTGAATTTGCTTTGGATAGTTTTTGTCAAAGAGATAAATGATTGAAACCTGAACACGTTAAAGATATTAAAAACAGTGAACAATTGCAAAAATCATTTTATCGCATACTCATGAATGTTAAACAAGCTAGAGCTGATGATCCATTATATCAAGATTATGTTAAGGCAATTAATAAGTTTAAAGAATCAAGAAAAGAGGAGAAAAAACAAAGTAAAAAACCTCCAAAACAAAAACAACCAAAACCATTTGAGCAATCACTTCGTGATTATCCAGTACCACCAAAAACACCATCAAAACCAATTTGAAAATTACCACCGAATCCAAATGAAAAAGGAGAAGAATTTCAAGACGCTCCTGGTGCAACTGGAAGTGGTCTAGGAAGTGGTCTTATTACTTGTCCCAATAATGTTCTTGCTGATGTTGAACGACTAGAAATTCTGATTGGAGAAAAACGAGCTGGTAATAATTCCCCAGAAATTATTAATGAAGCAGCAGATATTTGTAAACGATTATTTAGTGGTGGTATTATGGACATTGATGTGTATCAGTCTCTCATTAATGAAATTGCTGATGATTATTATAGTGACTAAGTCACAGTGATTCGATACAGTGATAAAGTCAATTAATAATAAAATGATTGTGCATGGTGCTCAACGTGGACCTATCATGGTTAGGGTAATAAACTCTCGATTACCTGTATACAAAGAAACCTACGGAGATGGACTAGGTGATATTGTTCATGGTCTATTTAAAAGAATAGCCCCAAAAACAATCTATATTGCAAAGCAGCTGGGTATGAAAGCTATTGATGTTGTTCATGAAAAAGACATAGACGCTGCTGGTAACCTTGCTAGCAAAGAATTCTCAGCGATTAAAGATAGACTAACGCGAGTAGTACGCAAGCCACAACCCGTCCGACCTCAACCAGTGAAATTGTCCAGCACTGAAGTGATGTCCGCAAGTGTAAGTAAAATAATAAATCAAGCCGCTAATCAAAAACTAGCGGAGTTAGTTGATGTTCCAATGTCGGAGAAAGAAAACAATATAACCGCTAGTCTGATAGCAGGAAGTGGTCTCACTTCTCGAAGTGATTTTCGTGTTAGACGAAGATGATAATAATAAAAGATGTTCAATCGTATAAGTGATCCTGCATTTGACATGGACGCACCAGTTCTCAAAAATGAGTCTGTGCGCGATTATCAGTATTATTCTTATGACGCACGAATTCCAGATCAGCGTGGACGAATCGAACTACAGGTTCAGGATACAAGTAGATATTTCTTACCCGCTGAAGCATTTTTTGAGGTCGAAGGTGAAATTTTAAATAACGTTAATCCTGCACCACCAGCAGCATATGCAGGCGATGTTAGTGTTGGCTTTGTTAATAATGGTATTATGGCGTTGTTTGATAGCGCTACGTACATGATTGACGGAAAAATATTGAATCAATTCAAAAAGACGTTGACGTTGCTACAACAATACTTGGTCTTGCTAGATACAGTGACGATTATTCAAGATCAGCTGGTCTATCAATGATGTTTGTAAAAGACATCTCTAATTCTCCAGAATACCAACAATATGAAAAAGGACGACCACAGAACTTTGCCAGAATCTCCGCAGCAGATGTAGAGAGAATGATTATCAATGTAGATCCAAATTTCAATTTAGGATTTAGATCACGTCGAGCGATGTTAAAAGGAAATAGAAGAGCATTTTCATGTGCAATTCCACTGTCACATATCTTTGGGTTCTGCAGACATGTACGAAAGGTTGTATTCGGAGCTAAACATACAGTTGTACTCGTACGAAAAAATACAGACGATGATGCAATATGGAGACCCGCTGGTGATCCTAGTATTTTAGTACTAACAAAACTTTCCCTGTGGATGTCAGTAATATCCCCCTCGATATCTGAAGAACAACGGTTACTTTCTTTTATGGATCAAGGTGGTAAATCAGCGTTATCATGTTTAACAATGACCACAGATGCTATCCAGAGTAATATTAACGGTTTATTTACATGGCAGATAGCTTCTCAGCAAGGTGTTTCTGCACCGCGACAAATATTTATTGCATTTCAAGATATTACACGAGTAAATTCGCAAACGCACAGTATTATGATATTTGATAATCTCGGTGTTTCTGAGGTTTCATTAAGAATAAATTGACATCAAGAACCATCTGAGGTTATTTTGTTAAATTTCGATCAAAATCATGTGGCACGACCGTATCATCGTCTTATGTCGTTATTGGGCCGTGATCAAAATGTTGATACTGGATTACAAATATCACAACTAGATTTTACAACTCTGTATCCGATTTATTATTTTTCGCTTGAACATTTAGATTTAACCAGACAATCTGTTGTAGATATACATTTTCGAGCTCGTGTCAATAGAGATGTTGGAGCTATTCCTAATTACAGAGCAATTGCTGTAATACTCAGTGATAAATCAATGTTACTCGAAGGTGTTGGTGGACGAATGAGAGTCATTGATGCGCCAGTAGAGAACATGTAACACGTAATTAGATCAATTATGAATAGTATAAATGTCATATAATCACGCTAATGTTACCCTGACTCCTGGTCAGGTCAAAAGACTGCAATCAGCATCAAACAATAACTGTGGAATAAAAATATCGTTGAGAAAAAGGACAGATGAGCGGTTCAAATAAATTATCGTTGACCGATCGACAATTCAAAGACCTTAATGAAACAAAAAAATCAAATAAAAGCGTCAAACTTAGTCTTTCTGCAGGCGCTATCAAAGATACTTTTAAAACGGGTGGTATATTTCCCCTTCTCGCAGCTATACCAGCATTAATAGCCGCTGCAGTCCCTGCTGTTGTGAAAGCTGCTGCGTTAGGCGCTGTTGGAACTGCTGCTGGAATGGCATTAAAGAAAACAATTGGACAAGGAATCAAAAAAAAGGGGGGAAAAGGTCTCAGATTACCAGGAACCCCGCCTTCATGGTACGAAAAAGGTCTACGACTAGGAACAGTTCGATGATAGTTCCACTATCAAATTTTGATTTACTCGATGCTGCTAAAAAAAAACTAAATATAAAAAATTTCAGAGGAGATTTTATGCGCGATCAATTACCAAAACAACCTAACAATAATGAAACTGGTATTATTAATCTTGATAAAAACTCTGGACCTGGCACCCATTGGGTAGCGTATGCAATTGATCCACGTGGAATTATCTATTTTGATTCATATGGATTAGAGCCACCAAAATAATTTCTTTATTATGTCAGTAATAATACTGCTCCAATCTGGTATTCAACGCTACCAACACAAACATTAACTGATCGACCAATATGTGGTCGTGAAGTACTTAATGTGCTTGATGCTGTATCCATGGCACCGTAAGAAAAGCCACCTCATAAAGTCGTGCATGAATATACCACATTGTCACATTTGAACAGACACCAGTAAATATAATGGTAGATATTTATGGAAGATCTGCTTCTGGTAAAGCTCAGCAGCAAGGTGATTTATCTAAATATGCAATACTCGATCAACTCAGAAATGAGATTGATGACTTATTAAATATTACAAGTGTGGATCAAAATGAAGTGGTTGTTTTTCAAGACAAACAAGGACGATTAAAGACAAGCAATATGCAAGTACCAGAAGTACTTATACGAATTCCTACTGCAGTTGCTTATAATATCGTAACTTTTGCTGATCAGGGTAAAGTACAGGATTCCGGTAAGTCTGTTAACGATTATGTCAAGACGACTGTCTGTGTATTCAGTGGAAACGTTATTATGAACAAAAATAAAATTACAGATCTTGGATATCCAACTACTGATAGTGATGCTACAACAAAACAATTGTTGACGATCAGGAATCTAAGTACGTATTAACCAACGGTGGTATAATGCGTGCATTTCTCAATATGAACCATGATAGTTTTAGTAATTTACAAACACCAGAATATGAATTTGATGCTGCTACAAAAAATACGTCGATGATAAACAGATTCCAATCATTAATGGAATAGCCAAAATCAAAACTGATTTTACCGGTCACGTGAATGTGTTTTTGAGTTTTCGCAGAAACATAAACAGAAATAATAACGAATTTTTTGGATTGATTGATTGATTGATTTATATTTTTGCGGTGCACCAGCACTATGTGGCTATTTATCGCCAAACGTTAGATTATATCCTTTTACATTTAAAACTGGTAAAATAATTTTATCGACCAGCGATTGGGATCCAAACAATTAAAGGTAAAGCGATAAAAATGTGAACGATGGTAAAGTATTAAAAGTTTCCCGATCAACGGGGTGTGCAAAAGTATGATAGCGAAAACATATGATTGGCAATTAAAATCTATCGACTGCATAAATATAACACAAAACTGAACAAGGTGATAAAATAAAAGCCATAACGTATGATAGATATTTGCTTCCTTAAGGAAGTCTATAATGTTGGTAATGTTAACTGTATCAAAGAGCTCCCTCATGTCTTACACAACGTAGAAATGATTACGCGTAGGTTGAAGATCGAAGCATTCCAGCATAAAGTGCTTAACGGTAAATGGTTCATTACAAGCTATGCACTCTGGTGGGTCGTCTCCTTTTAATATGTAGGAGTGTGTTAAATAGGTATGACCGAGTCGAATTCTTGCAATGACTACCTCCTCTCTACGGACGGATCTGTAGGAAGGTGTCCATTCTCCGGTTGGCTTGATGGCATGAAGTTTGTTATTCACGGCATCATTCCATGATGCCTGCCATTTCTGGCGTAAACAGTCTTTAATACAACGTTTAAAATCAGTATATGGTGCTTTAAAATTAGTTGTTCTAGTAATAAGGCCATTTTAGCAGCACGGTCTGCTTTATCATTACCATTTAATTCCTACATGGCTGGGTAACCAACAGTATACTATATTAAGGGAGGTACTCAGCTCAGTATACTTAAGGAGAATATTTGCTGATAATGGATTCTCCAGTTTTCTGTTATGTAGCGACTGAAGTACTGATAGTGATTCGGAGAAGATAATGCTGTTTAAAATACGCTCGCTTGCAATGTATTGCAAAGCAAGGTCTATTGCTCTGATTTCAGCTGAAAAAATTGACGTACCATTTGGCAAGCGAACATTTTTTATGTATTTTTCACTAACGAAGACTGCAGCGGCCTTTTCCTCATCTTTTGATCCATCAGTATATATTCTTGTATAATTTTTGAACTGAGAGATGAGTTCATGGTAAGAGTTGAGGAAGATGGATGGGTTTGTTTCCGATTTTTTTTTCCATCGTGTAGCGTAAAAAGTACCCTTGTTTGCTTAAGTAGCCATGGAGGTGTTTCGGAAATGGTCGTGTTCAGAATTTTCGAAATATCAACTTTTGTACTATCAAGGAATGGCAACATTCTAAAGCCAATGGTAGGTATGACATTTGGTTTATTGTCATATAAAGTTTTATATTTGGGGTCAAAAACAGCCGAAAAAGCAGAGTTCAGATGGTTTGATTTTAATTTGAGAGTGTATTGAGCGGAAAGCATTTTTCTTCGTTGTGCTAAAGGTGGTTCGTTCGCTTCAACGAGGAGGCTTTCACACGGAGATGTCTGATATGCTCCCAGGGCAAGTCTTATTCCCTGATGATGGATTGGGTCAAGCATCTTCAAATAAGACTTCCTTGCTGAACCATAGACAATGCTACCATAGTCTAGTTTCGAGCGAATGAATGTTCTGTATATGCCGATTATGACTTTTCTATCAGCACCCCAGTCAGTGTGTGCTATTACTTTAAGTAAATCCAGAGATTTAAGGCATTTAGCTTTTCAATTTTTTAGGTGTGGGATAAAGGTCAGTTTTCTATCGAAGATGATACTAAGAATTTTACTTCCTCAACAACTGGAATAGGTGTTCCGTCCAGCGTAAGACTTGGTTCATCATGATGTCTTCGTAATTGACAGAAATGCATGCATACAGTTTGTGTTTTCGAGAATTTGAAACCGTTAGTATTGGCCCAATTTTGGATCTTGTTGATATTTTGTTGTAATTGCCTTTCGATTGTATGCATTTGTTTGGATCGGTAACATATTAAAAAGTCATCAACATATAGGGAGCAATCCACACCAGGACTCAGACAATTGGTGATGCTATTAATTTTTATATTGAAAAGCGTTACCGATAAAATACTGCCCTGGGGCACACCCATCTCTTGATCGTGTAGATCAGAGAGGGTGGAGTCCACTCCTACCTTGAATTCCCTATCTTTGAGAAAGTTTGATATAAATAAGGGCAGTCGGCCTTTTAGACCCAGATCGTGCAGGTCATTTAGTATTCCTTACTTCCAAGTTGTATCATACGCCTTTTCCAAATCAAAGAAAACCGCTACTAAATGTTCTTTCTTGATAAAAGAGTCGCGAATAAATGTTTCAAGTCTAACCAGATGATCATTGGTACTACGTCCATAACGAAATCCACATTGGAAAGGAGATATTAAGTTGTTGCTTTCCTAATACCACACTAGCCGAGAGTTGATCATTCGTTCCATTGTTTTGCACACGCAGCTAGTTAAAGATATTGGTCTATAGTTGCTAGGATCTCCGTTATCTTTGCCTGGTTTGGGGATTGGTATTACTGTTGCTTCTTTCCATATTTTTGGTACATTACCAGTAATCCATAAATCATTAAAGATTTCCAGAAGGACTGTTAGAGATGGCTCTGGAAGGTGTTTTAAAAACTGGTAATGTATATCGTCAGGCCCAACGGATGTATCATGAGCCTTATTCAAAGATTCCATAAGCTCCGGTCATGAAAACGGTTGGTTGTAACTTTCCAAATTGTTCGATGTAAATTTCAACCGTGTTTTTTCCTTTGAGGTTTTTAATCTTTGGAAAGCTTCTAAATAGTTATACGATGAGGAATTTTTGGAGAAACAGTCAGCAAGCACATTTGCTATTTCATATTTGGTATTAAACTTGTTGTTTTTTACCTTCAGATGTTGGAAGGAATTGTATTTTCCCTTTCCATTTATTTTGCGAATCGTGTCCCAAACCTTCTTTATAGAGGAACGAGAGTTTAAAGATGAAACAAATTTTTTCCATGATGCTCGTTTACTTTCTTTAATGGTGCGGCGAGCTTTGGCCCGAATAATAAGGTATTGTGTTAAGTTTTCGGGTGTTGGACGATTATTAAATTTTTTTAATGCTCCTCGGCGTTGCCTAATAGCTTCTTTGCATTCTTTAGTGAACCAGGGTTTTTGGATTCTTTTGCAATTTGGAGAGGACTTAGGAATGGATTCTTCTGCAATTTCAAGTAAGATGGATGTAAATTGTTGGATATGATTATTCCTGTTTAGGACTGTATTTCTGTTTAGCATAGTTATAGAGAGTCTTTCAAATTTGGCCCAATCGGACTTCTTTAAATTCCATTGCGGAACTGTGTCATCAATTTGTGGGTGAATATTTTCAAGGGATATTGGAAAGTGATCACTACTGTGAAGGTCTTCAGTGACCTTCCAATTATAATCTAAAAGCAGCGAAGGTGAACAAATTATTAAATCGATGCACGTATATGTACCAGTACCTGGGTGTAAATATGTTGGTGATTTGGTGTTATAAAGACACAAGTCATGTCTAATAATGAAATCTTCAACCTTTTTGCCCCTGTCGCTTATATGGTTGGATCCCCATAAAATGTTATGGGCATTAAAATCCCCAAGTTGAATAAATGGTGTGGGCAATTGTTTACTTAGGTTGTCTAGATCATTTGGAACTAAGTTGTTGTTTGGTGGTAAATAAATAGAACATAATGTAACCACTCGATGCAGTGTGACGCTTACAGCTATTGCTTGTAAATTTGTATTTAAGGGAATAGCGCAATGTGTAGCCCTGTTGTTTACAATAATGGAGACTCCTCCCGAGGCCCTGTCACACGTTTTGGAGTAGGCATTATAAGAAGAGTAATTTTTTAATGTGGGTTTTATCTGTGTCTTTTAAAAATGTTTCCTGCAGACATAGTACTGCAGGATCATGTTCGTTCAAAAGCAGAAGTATGTCAATGTAATTGCATTTAAGTCCTCTACAATCCCATTGTAAAATGGTGTTCTTCATTACAACTGTATATTAGACATTTCGAGTGGCAGATAATTTGGTTATTTATCTGGAGGAAGTACGGGGGTGTATCTTTTGTTGTTGGATCTGAGTTACCTTGAGAACATGAAGCAGATTCCTCCGCATCCATATCCTCTAGGTCTTCAAACCTGTTGTGTGTTTTTAAAGGGTCATCAGACCCTCTTTTATGCCTATTTGTTTGAAGCTTTTTCTTGCTATTTGGTGATTTTGGTGGTGAGGTAATGTTGAATGATGTTTGTGTAGATGTCGAGTTTTTCTGCGGTCTATAGTGTGGGATGTTCGATTCAGAATGGGGTTCAGGCGGATTTGTTTGAGTTTGTGCGTCTTTCGTTGCTTTTTGGCTGCTCTTCACTACAGTTGAGAAGGATGGCCCGGGGAATGATCTAGCTTGAACAAGCTTCCTGGCCTCTGGATAGGGAATATTATTACTGTATTTAATCCTCTGGCTTTCCTTCTCCTGTCTCCAAGTGTCGCATTCCTTGGAACTAGCATGATGTTGTTTGCCGCAGTTAACGCAGTGCGGAGTGCCTTTGCACTCTGATTCCCGGTGGGAGGAGTCGCCACACCGGCCACAGAGCATCTGTCTTCATGATGGCCGTTTTTTTGGCATTTGTAACATCAAAGGGGATTTGGTATATATACCTCAACCATAACTTGTAAGAAGCCAACCTTGACCACTTTAGGTAATATGGGCTTATTAAAGGTGAGTATAATAGTGTTGGTGTGATGCAGATTGTTGTTTCGTTTGATACGAATTCTACGGACTGCGGTGACACCTTCAGTTTTCATGCCCTCGACGATGTCCTTGTCGCAGACTCCAGCAAGGTCACGGCAACGAATGATGCCTTTTGATGTATTAAGTGTAGAGTGGGCGGAGCAGGTTACTGGAATATCTTGAAAGGTATTAATTTTCAATATATTTTCAGTTTGAGCTTTCCGCTCACACTCTACAAGTAGGTCACCTGATTTTAGCTTCTTCACACTTTTCGGCTTGCCCACTAATCCAAGTACAGTCTTTTCGACTATAAATGGTGACAATGTTGTAAGTTGTTTAGCTTCGTCTTTCGAGTGGATGACCATGAAGCGAGGATAGGATTCCACTCTACATGGTTCATTATCCGACTCAGATGACACAGTTTTGGGTCGTTTCTGAGGGGTTTTTTTTAATTCTCCATGATGGCAGTTTGAAATTTTCAGGACCCGAGCTCCCCACCCACCAAGGAGCCCAACAAGAAAACACTTTTCAAGTGCTAGGGATACATAAATACGATACTCAGTTGGCAAAATTACCTTTGGTTGACCCTGAAGTCGCCAATTTCAAAGGTCAGTAAAATTACCCTCTGATTCACCAGTTAAGCCACCGCCTTCTAGGAAGTCTTCTAAGATTTAGGAAAGGGAAAGATATAGGAGTAGAATATAGGGGCAACTGTGGTATCCAACGAGATAGAAGAATAAAGCAAAAGGAGGTGAGAGAGTTAATAAAGACTTCCTAGGGCTCGGCGTGACCAGCCGATTTGTTGAGACCGGGCCCATCTCAACCACCCGTCTTAAGAGAAGTAGAGGCCAAAGTAGTGTGTTGCAACTATCAGGATCCTTTCCTCCTCCCGTTACGGGTCGCAATCCACGGCAAACAGGTTGCCTCTACTTAGTCGCCTTTTACGACACGTAGCGAGGCACGTCGGGCCTATTCTACAACCCCAGACCCGCAGGGGGTGAATTTTTTTGGAAGTCCACCAAATGCTGATATAAAACTTACTGATATTAACACAAAACTCAACGGTATTAATAGTAGAATTCCGGATATTGTTCAAAAGACAAACCTGATTAAAATTCCTCACAATCAGATCATTAACATAGTGTGCGTCGTGGGATCAGGCGCAGCTACATGGACACAACGAAATAAAACCATCAAACACATCGCGGAGGTCGCTGATATGCTTATATATATATATATATATATATATATATATATATATATATATATATATATATATATATATATATATATATATATATATAGGTTGTCTGTGTTTAGTGTTGTAGAATTTAACATACTTACAACATCTTCATTAGCTAATAAATTGTCTAAAACTGTATCTGTAATGTTAGATAAAGATTCTGAAGATACGTTCCCGTTGGAATCGTTGGATAGAAGTTTGTCCTCCGCTAATTACTGGTGGTGTCTGGAATTTGTAACTAAAGCTCCCATTTTAATTACTTAATTAAATGACAACGTCATAAGTATAATGAATCCAATCACAGAGTCACTCATTGACGTTCAACATCACAGATATAATCAGGCGTGTAAGTGTCAGACTGAACTAAAAAATATGATCGACGAATACAAGTTGAAAGTAAAAAAATATCGCAGACGCATGTTTGTTATCGATGTAGTAGTTTTCTCGGTTTCTGACGTTGTTGATGGAACCTGATTATTATTATCAACGTTAACTATGACTGCTCCTGCGGTTTTAACGATTGTGGTTTCTACAACAACATGTGCAGGTATTCTCAGTATTATTGCTAAGAAAATATATACATGCACGAGCGATAAATTACGTGAGTACATGATGAAATTACACACAGCAGCAACCGCCTATACTAAATTATGCTCGCATCTTTCCTTGTACCTCAGTAATGGTAAAAGTTCGTTACGATAATGAAAACCTACGATGAAGCATTTGTAACAGAAAATAATGCATTTTCTAGTGACAATAGCGAGAATTAAATAATAAAGATAACAATAATGGCCGAGTCTTTGACATCGGCAAGGGAATTATTTCAACAGATCGTCACTAAAACAACTCGTTCAAAAACTACTATGATATCAGTAAGTTCGACCAGTCCTGAATTTAGCGTTAACTTTCCAACTGCAATTCCAGCACAAGAAATTGCATTGGCTCAACTACGCGTTTATAATAGCTGGCCAAATATCAGATCAAAACCATTCGGTGGATTACCACCAAATAATTCACTGGTATTTGCTACTAAGAATAAGCCGAATGGTACACCTGATTGGCATTTTTTTTTGAATTTCAACGGATATTTATCAAATAGAGGAGATTAATGACGAATTCCAACGCAGAATAAAATCTATAACCGGAAAAGAATCAAAAATAACTATGACTTATTACAAACCAACACTATCAGCGGTAATTGAAGTAAATTCTCCTGATTACCTCGTAGATATTTATCAGAGTTCAATCAAATCAGTGTTATGATGGCCTGATGATGCACCTACTTATCAAGAACCACCAGAACCAACTAAAAATGAGTTTAGAACGAGTGAAAAAAAATCATTAAAAATCCAGAATATCGAGGGAAACATCCATGGAATTTTATAAAATTTTAAATTGGATCCAAACGATAATGATCATTACTTTACCTATTTACTTACTTCATTATCACAGCATTATAATCATAATGTAAAGCAGCAAATAATGGAGTTAATAAAACACTTAAATGGTATATTATTCGATTTATATATCGCCAATCGAAGTATTATAAACTCTGCAACTGATCTTAGTACTCCTTACACACGTCCAAATTATATAAAAATTATTGTTTGATCATTATAAAATAAAAGAAAATGATCTACAGACATTTATTAGACCAGTTCTAAATAACGCTAAAATGAAGAAATCATTACATGATCTTATTGAAGAATATTATCCGAGAGTAATTCAATCGTGGAGAAAATTAGCCCCACCACCGTCAATACTAAAACATAACAACAACCCGTTTGGTACCGGCAGACATATATCGTCAGGCATTGTAAACATAACAACAACAATCGCCCTCAATCTCGTTTGCGACGTTGTGGATGGAAGTTTCAAATAGATCTTTCAAAGTCTAGCCAGGCACAGCAAGGATATATTCTATACACATTCTCACCGCGCGACACCCCAGGTTTTCTTATTGTACAAGAACCTATAAACCCCGTATATGTGCGTGTTCATAATCCATTATTATCAAGAATACACTTCAAACTTACAGACCAAAATAATCACATCTTGGACACAAGAAATGAAATTATAAATATAAATCTGTATGTGAGATCCTAATACGTTTTATGTTTTATGTCACAATGCGAAACAAAAAAAAATATCTTTGGTACTTGTCTATAGTACCTGATACATAATGGTTGGTCCGTATACAACACAGTTACAATATATATATATATATATATATATATATATATATATATATATATATATATATATATATATATATATATATATATATATATATATATATATTACTTAGGTATAAATATACATTAGTTTTCCCAAGGGTTTTGTTTAGCAATTATAATAGTTAATGGCCCCTCATTATCATTTTCATTATCACTTTCACTATTACTTTCATTTTCCACATTTTCACACTGTTCCCTCAACTGTCTTATACGATAATTTATAATCTTTTTCTTTCCGTATTCACGAGATACTTGATTTTGTTAATAGCGTTTGAGAGAGGTACAAAAAATTGTACCTGATTATCAATGACTGTTGCTAGTGACTTTAGCATTCCACTTTGCAATTTCCTTTAAAAATTTGTAATCTGATGAAAGCGTAAATCTGTTTTGGTTTTTCAGTTGTTGTAATGAGTCAAAATTACATATAATCTTTTCAGCATTAAGATGGTCAGACACATTTATACCATTATGTTGCAATTTTTTAATAGCAGAAACAATAACAATTATATTTTCAGTATTCATTATATAATAAATATATATATATAATATAAAAATTAGCAAAATATGTAGCGCGAACTGACACTCGATCTGCCGTTCGAAGTTGATCAGATTAATCTAATGAGGTTCTTGCTCAGTGTATACCCCACCAGAAACCTCTAAATATCTGAAACCGAAACTTTAGAAACTCAGAAGATTTTGTCTGCGCATGTGTAGGACTTAGAGACCAATTATATATGCCTTGCAAGAGTTCCCAGATATCCTTAACCGAAATTCCAGAAACTCAAAGACTTTTGGTCTTTATGACCGTACCAAATTAGGTTTTGGTTTTACGATTGTGTCTTTAGGTACGACACCTTGTGTGGGTACCCTATAGTAGGTCACAAGGTCACGATCTCATATCAGTTCCCGCTTCATATTTTGGACGGCACAAGACGGCACAAACACATAACATATAATGATGATGATTATATAAACAAATGCCATCTTAACATTTGCACACCCAACCCCCAATATTCAACCAATGGGTGATTGATAAAAAATCAATCCACTATTAATTGACATGGTGGATAGGTGTGCGCACATGAAGATGGGGGGCTCCGCCCCAATAAATTATATTTTTTGGCATACTATCGCCTTTCCGTAAACAATTGCCTTTCACAGGATTGGAACCCTAATCGTCGAGATGATAGATTCCATACGTAACCGTTCGAGCTATTCCACACTTATATGTTTAAGGAAAATTAGTTAATATATACTTACCTAGACCATAGTAGTTCTAAAAGTAACAACAACCACAGTTTCTGATAATTTATTTTTACAGTTTCCAGAAAATATATATAATTCTGCATAACCCAAAATAATACTGAATCGGTGCGTATAAAAGCCGTTTAATTTAGTCAAGAAAAAATAGCTTTGCACATGCAATTACCTATACATTTTTGCTATCACTTATCTAAGTCCATGTAGTATAGGATTCCAAACAGACAGACACATACGTTATTGCCTGCTTCCACTGTTAAATCTCCATGCTTATAGAATCGGTCATATGTATATATTTCACGTATTTTGTATTTATTGTCATTAAATATACTATATTCTAAACACGCTGTCTGTGTAGGACTAAGATAAAATCGATATAACGGATCTAATTACACAGCAGCCAGCTTACCAAGAAATTGCCAAGTAACTTGTAAATCAATAATCTACATTATTTGCTTAGCTAGCCAATCACTATTGACTATGCACTCTGTGAATCCTACACGCGGATGTTATGTAAAAACAAAGCATGCCGTACGCGGATTTTGTATAAACAATGGGTAAAATATTATTTTATCAGTAGAGAATGAGTTACCGAATTAGCATTGAAAAGACTACTGGTAGGTTTGAAAAACATTTCTATGTTATCAATCATATGTGTATAAAGTGACTCTCCGTCAACGAATTATGATATATCTGATTATAAGTGTGCGAATAAACACTTTTGTTAAGTTTGCTCGTTTTCGTTGGGTCAAAACACCAGAGGTGTTAACGGGAATTAACATTAAGTTTTAAATTTGTTTGTCAAATACTGGTTATTTTGATAGTATTGTGTAGATTTTATGATCATTTTGCTATGGAATTATGATTTTAAAAAAAAAAAACCGGAAAAGTCAGTATTTGACAAACAAATTCAAAATCTAATGCTAATTTCTGTTAACACTTCTGGGGTTATGACCAAACGAAAACGTGAAAACTCAACACAAAAAAAAACAATGATAAAATCGAGTAAAATGCCTGAAAAATAGCGCAAAAAAAACCAACAAATTTGATAAAATCGAATAAAATAAAAACTTTATAAAAAGTAATTAAATCTGATAAAGTAGAGAATTGTTTCATGATATCGAATGCAGTTTATGTATCTTTGTGGAGAACCATCTTATAATATTTCCTGAATGATATGTGCAGATTGCTAACTAAATAATAACAATAACTACAATACTGAAAATTTCTATCATTGCCTAGGTCTCGCTTAATTATCTAAGTACCTGAACATGATATTTTGTCCACATTTTAAGGAATAAGTAGATCTAAAAAAAACCATCAGCTGAACGTTTCACTGAGGGGCGCGCTATGTTAAAATATTTACAAGCGGAATAAATTGATTTGAACATTATTTTTTCTCCAGATTCTTTACTCACGGATATAACAGGTTTTGCAGTACATCTTGAATATATTTGTGTTTTTAGATCTGCAGTTTTCCTTTTGCGTGATAACACGTAAATTTTGAAGTGAGTTTTCAAGTTTTTTGTTATTTATGTGGTCAACCAAATACCCATCTTTGATCGGTCCCTAAAAACATTAGACGATAAATCTATGTGATAAATAATTTTTATTTCCTTTTGTATTAAACGCAAGATAACCAGCATTGGTAACACTACCTACTGGTTTTCTTAATCTACAATTCCTAATGATAACATTACGATTCGCTTCATAATTACTTATGATTGGATGAGGTACAAACTCATTTTGCTCCATTTAAATACTTTATACTATTTGTCTAAATCGTTGTTTTGAAAATCTAGCTAGATAATCTTCTTCGCGTTTTATAATAGATTCAGAGTTATATTTTGTACTGTAATATCTTTTTAACTCCCTGTATTTTTTACCACCACATTGCGCACAAACTTGAGTCTTTCCTCGCTCATCAACACCACACCGTATACACGGTGTAGGTCCTAGACTCCCATTTCTAACGCATTGCATGTAATAACTGCAGAAGTCGTTTACATATTTTTTGTTACACGGAGACGTGTGACCAATCTTAAGCCAGCGGCAATTGTGATTTGGTTGAATCATATATAAATGATTAATACTTCAATTTAGATACATATTTACCTTAATTATAATATGCAGGAATTATACGCAATTGAGCCTGCCGCATCTAGATTTGATCTTGACAGGCTACACAAATTTAGTTTCTCGATGAAAGATCTAGCTTTAACGAATGCGGATATAACAAAACGCATTAGTGAAGCCAAGAAGGAGTTCCGCCACGATGGTGCAGTTCATGTGTGGTTCATATTCAGGATTGGAAATGATATCTATGTTATGAATGACAAACGAGCAAGAGAAATCATTGACTACCTCGATGTTCGGAAATATATTATTTTAGTAAAATTTATTGTAAATACAGAGGATGATATCTGGATCATCCGAAACAAACGCGAATAAGTCCAGAAATCAGGAAATAATATTATCCTTGGTAAAAATTCCAAACCAGGAATACTGACTGGAATAGACAAGCCGTATTATGAGCGATCTTATCCAGTTACTGCTGTTGTGTATGCGCTCTATCCGTTAAATGATAAACCTGACGTAAAGGATCTCAAGAAAAAATGTCGAGAATAAACTGTGTAGCAGAGTGAATTGTAGAACACTTCACAAACGCAATTCGGGGAAACGGTTTAACAGATTTAAGGCGTAAAAAATAACTATGTGGGCTGAAAAAGTTAGAGACACTGGAGCGTCTATCAGCGACGTTGCTGAGCTAGAAAAGTTATTAAGATTTCCAATAACAGTGAAGACGTTGACAGGAGAGATTTTGCACAAAACAAAATATAAATCTAGAGGAGCTCCTATAAATATATTTGATCATAACGAGCATGCATGTACTGATGCTGTAACTATTTCCACGAGAAAGAAAGGTTAAACTTTACGATGATGTATTCGATGCTATCAGTGATATTAGTAAATATGATCCTGTTTCAGTGTGTTTATTTCAGAGTTCTAAATATGATTGTTATGATCAGTTTGTACGGTCTAACGGTGATATTTATCGTACAGAATCTCTTTATAAAGAAAAGGAAAACCTTGCGCTGAAATATACTTCTGACGATGTCAAAGTTAGACAATTACTAAGTAATTGTTTTACCGTACCATCGGTTGCTGCTCATTTCGCTCAGGAGAAAAACTCGTGGAAACCGACACGATCAGAATTTCTTCAAGATGTCGTAAGAAGTTGTATAGAATACGGGCACGGTGGATTGTGGAATACTAAATATAATTACAAAGACGTTATCTCAGTTGATATGGTAGCATGTTATTCTGGGAGTTTTCTTGGATATGGAGAGTGCTCTGAATACTTTAATAGATTTGGACATCCTACACATGGCATGACCAGAGTTGCGATAAATGGGTCCTTACCAGATTTTGATTTGACAGGATTTGCTTATGTAGAGTTGTTTGAGTTTAAAAAAAGGTCTCCATATGATTGTTTATGTGTGGTTTGGAAAACATTTCACTGAAAAAATGTTGGGCTCCAATAGTTCTGCTAAGATATATGCTCGATGCTTGTGTTTTAATATCGTTGAAAGTATCTGAAGCTATTATATCATATCGCGTACAAAAGCAAGTTTGGTTACCAGAACCTGCTAAACACGATGAGAAATTTGCAAAAGATCTCGGCAGATAAATAATCGGTAAGTTTACACAAGAAGGATCACATGATCATAAACGAACTTGTACAAGATTGATCATAGACAAAACTGAACTCGTTTTTTATAATCGCTGATACGATGGAGAAAAACACATTTATAAGTCGATGTAATGCTTATTTATCAAGCAAAACAAACCTAGGTACCATTGTGAGCAATACTGATGGCGAGTCACCGCAGTTTACTCATCTAAGATCTTCGATGCTAGCTTATGTTTCGATAAATCTATTATCGATGATAAACAGATTTTCTCGTTGCGCTGTTAGAGTTGCGACAGATTCATTTTATATACACAAAAAAATAAAAAGATTCATTAAATCTCGGTAATGGTGAATGGGGAACGTGGAAGATAAAACAAGAAAATACACTTAGTTATTGTGAATCTGCCGATGTTAAAACTGAGAAAACATATTACAGAAATAACCAAGTATCAAAATCATCTGCGCAATCCGTGTATGATCCTTTGTCTAGACATAAGACCGTTTATCTTAATGGGTGTGGAGGTTCAGGTACAACAACACGCGCGATTAACTTATTCATGAGTTTAGATATGATTGTCTTAACACCAACGCACAAACTCGCCAGGGAAATAAAGCAACGAAATGTAAAGTCGTGTACATATCATAGTGTCTTTAGATGGTGCGGAGATACATGGATCTCATCACGAATGGGTGAAATTTATACACCTAAAATTATCATATGGGACGAGATATGCAGGGTGCCTCTGGAAGTGTTACAAATATTTCTTGATTGGCTGTTAATAAAGAATTCTGCTGTGATTATGAGTGGTGATCATGGTCAACCACCACCCATTGTTGGATAGTCTCCACATGAGTGGCTAAAAAACAATGTAGATTATTATGAATAAATATCTGATGATCATAGAGCTGTTGATGAATCGCTGAAAGAATTTAAAAGATTAATACGACTACAATCAGATAAAATACAGTGTGAAGTAATGCGTGAGATAATTCCAGAAACATCCATGAATGATTTTTGGACCCTATGGAAACCTTCTGATTTGATATTTGCCAGTAGGAAAATAGTTCTTGACAAACTACAAAAGAAATTATATGCGTTACACAAGGAAAAATTCCCAAAATTACCTGTACCGTTGTGTTATCGCCCTGCAGATACTAGACAACAAAATGTTGATGTTAAAATTCCTAATGCAGATACTGAAAGTGTCCGAATACAAGATCTTGTGTTAAATGATATTGTCCTTGTCTCTGTTGATGTTGTCGAGAGCGCGTTAAACATGGATAAATCTCCATGGACTGATACTAAAGTTTGGATAGTCGATGATCGTATTGAGTGGTCAAATTTAGTTTATCTCGCAGTATCTCGAGTTAGAAGAATATCACAACTAAAACGGGTTATCATGGATTGCGTAATAACCGAAGAAATCACTACTAATGTCGATATCAATAAAAAATTATGCAGCTATAAGCAGTGTGACAACAAAATCGAGAGTTTGATATAAATGTGGATATTATTATGATGTTAAAACAACGACAAAATAATCATTGCGCAAATTGCAACGCAATAATGTTGTGGCAGTATTCGAGCAATAACGCAAGACAATTTACCGTTGATAGAATTAATAGTAGTATTGGTCACACGCGCGAAAATGTGATGCTGACCTGTTTGGAGTGTAATAGACGTCGAGGATCTGCAAGTTTATAAAAGTGTACTCGGTGGTAATTGCGTATCCTCAGGAATTATTTGTAATTGTTCACGTACAAATCAACGTTGAGGAGCAGTTGAATCTAATCTGTAGATTTCGGGTCTACCTGTGGACCTTACCACGCTGGATATTTTGTGTGTAGTCACACTACAAATAGGATCAGTTGCCTTTTTCTGCCTCCTTCGAGTTCGCCAGGTTCGTATAAATGTCTAACCGTAACATTGCCTAGTACTGGTTGAGAAATAGATTAGCGATTTATCGGTATATATATTTTTGTGATCGCATCAGACGGTTTTATAGAAGTTGCACGAGTAACTTCCTTATTCAGCGCAGCTATCACATTGAGTAACCTCTCAACCCATTCATGAGATCTATCCTTTGTTTTAAAGTCAGCAGATATTTCCTTTGCATATCGATACCACCCGAATAACCGCTCAGCAAGTGTTTGATTAAATCGTTCAACGATTGCCTGATCACGATGAATCTCCGTGTGTACTCGTCTGATTTTAACGTTGTACTTGTTCATCAACGATGATACTGCACCAAGAAATTCTTTGCCAAGATCAACCTGTAGTAGTTTTGGACATTGTAATGGTCCTCGCTGATGAATTCGTTCGAACGCAGATGCAACTTTAGATGATGTCTTTGTTGATAATAATTCAGCTTCTTTATATCTACTTGCAACGTCAACAATAGTCAATGCGTATTTGTACGTGCGTGACTTTCGTCCACGTGTTTTAATAGTATTGTGTGGTAAAAACAAAATATCTATTTGATGAACATCGTTAGGAACACTGAGATCAAAATGTGCGTATTGAATTTGTTTGGTGGTGGTAAATAAATTTGCCATATTGCCTGTCGTGCTAACCAATTTTCAGCAAAAGAACGTGAAACTTTGGCTGCCTCAGCAAGTTTAGTGAAGGCTACTTTACCTCTCTAATACCCTCTTGGGCTATAATCAATAGATTCCATTATAATAATTATACAATTTAATTACCAGCCCATAACACTATTTTACTTTTCATAGAAGATTTTATTAGGAAACTAGCGAATTTCTCTCTAACAGATTTATTAGGTATAGAATTTAATGTATGAATCAATTTCACATCTGAGAGATGCCGTTGTTGCAAATCAGGATTTTTATAAGCAACGTCATGAAGGTGACATGCTTGATGGATCTTATTTACTGGATACTCTCCTGGTCTTGGTCGATCTTGGTTATCGGGTCTGATATCGAGACGAGTTCCAGGACCACAGTAATTATATCCAGGAAGGTGTTTCTCACCAGCATACTTAGCCCATGGTAATCCAGGTAATTTTCCTAAAGAAGCAGCAATTACACCACCTATCTTTGTTGTCCCTGAGATAAATTTATATTTTTGTGTACCATATTTTACTTATTTACTTGTTAATGCACGTCGTTTATTTTTTGTTATTATTGTAGTCAATCCAGTGGTGGGTGTAGATGATTTACATCGAACACAATATAGACTCATGTTATTAATAATATGGATACAATAATTGACTTTTCCGCTACACAAAAACAGGAACCAGTGAAGCACCATCCAGCATTACCAAATTCGATAAGAATGATTATAATAGGTCCATCTGGATCAGGTAAAACACAATTATTGTTAAATTGATTAATGAGTGGTTGTGATGTAACAAACTATATTTAATAGCACCGTCCGTAAATGATCAGCATTATTACGAAGTACTTAAGGATTTTAACGAGAAAGCAAAATCAGTTAATAAAGACGGTAACGATATTATTGACTTTATCACAGATATATATGAAGCCCCGTCTGTAGATGACTTAGATGGATTCATTAATAATCTCGTAGTATATGATGATGTGATGTTGGACAAACAATCTAATCCAGCTAGAATATTTTCTCGAGGTAGACACAAAAACACAGATGTGATTTATGTTACTCTAAGATATACACAAATACCTAAGGTGATCAGAGATAACTGTAATATTATGGTTGAGTTTAATGGAGTAGATAATTATACTCTGCAGAATATTTATTTTACCTGGTGTTCAGGGGACATGGATATGAATAAATTTAAAAATTTCTTTTCTAAAGCACAATCTGTTCCGTTTGGATTTATAACGATAAATCTACATGATTCAAGATCAAGATATCATGTAGGTCTAGATAAAATCTTTGGTTTATCTCCCCTGTCAAAGTCAGGAGCAACAGAGAGGGTGAAGGACAACAATTGAGTCGCGCTTTACGAGTAAACAAAATCGCCTGACAAAATCATAAAAATACGTCAACAAAAAAAAGCTAACCAAAGATTTTATTATACGATTAAATACATAATCGCGTGGAAAGAGACTTTAGTTTAGCGTTGTTGACGTTTCTTTTCTCAGCCTCTGCAGGAACCTTTATTTTTTTTTTTTAAATAAACGTCTCAGGTAAAGTTATCTGTTCACCCTCTCTGCTGCTCGATGATTCAAAAGAAACTGTTTATAAGAACATGCTCCTCAAGTCAATAATAAATGGATAGTCACAAATATTCATATTTATTGTCTTTATCTATATCTCACTCTTTCTATCTTAGCACCATTATATGCACATTTTTAACCATAAGTATGTTAATGTAATATACGTATGCGAACAAAGTCATTCAAGCATATACATACATATACATAACCATGCACCGGATGAAATGAGTCTGACAAACAGACTTATAGACAAACAGGCAGATAGGTGAAAGCCACAAATGTCATATACATACATAGTGAATATAATATCAATATTTCTCCAAATGTATACTCTAAAAATTCCAACCGTCCAAGGAAATAAAATTAAAATAATCATCAAGGAAACTCGTACGTGCGCTTGTCTTTTCAACCGTGGATGACATCATTTGTGACTTTAAAAAAAAAAACATATCCTTCCTAGATAAAACTCACCAAGTTATTTCATGAATAATATAATGAACATTAATAGAAATGCGGCACTCTCTCTCTCTCTCTCTCTCTCTCTCTCTCTCTCTCTCTCTCTCTCTCTCTCTCTCTCTCTCTCTCTCTCTCTCTCTCTCTCTCTCTCTCTCTCTCTCTATATATATATATATATATATATATATATATATATATATATATATATATATATATATATATATATATACATACATACATACATACATATATATACATACACACTGCATAATAGTATCGTTTTATTCCTTCTTTTAATTTAATCATGGCAATAAAAATTTACATAATATCAGGTGTTTCTTTGGAGATGCGATTTTGTTTCTAGAGAAAATTACACTGCATTCACAGTTATCATTCATGGGATTTAAGCTAATTGGTGACAATTTTATGATCTTTATTTTTTTTAAAACTATATTACTGTTGGCAATTTACGAAATCGTGATATTTTCCGCGCAATATAATCACTACCCGCCTACGATATGTAATTTATGAACATTACAGTTGAATGAAAATTTGTAGAGAATTGCATACATATAAAGAAAATTGTTATTTCTGGTCTCCTTTAAAAAGTTAGAATTTTTTCTCGTTGTCGTTCAACCTCCATTACCTGCAATGAGTAAAGCTCTAATAAACAAATTTTCATTATTCTTCAAGCGAGATAAATTGCAGTAAAAATCATTTTAAGCAGCGATAACTTTCGCCCAATCAAATAATACAAAATAGAGCATGAGGTAGTTATTGGAAAGATAATGAAGTTTTGAAATTGGCAGAGAACATTTATTTGAAAGCTGGCAACAGCACAAGTTACTGAAAAAATAAAAGATGAAAAAAAAACAATTGATCAAATATTGATTGACTTTCTTTTTAAGATAGTAATATATCGATCTTGTTGCAGAATGTGTGAGGTCTGTCACATTTCATTGATTATACATCTGCGATCTTTATTGATTGAACTATCCGGTAGTGAGTTGCACCAAGACGCCCGCTGATGTATTCAAGGGGAGATAATAACTGTGAAATGGTCTATATCGGATACGTTGTAGCAAACACTTTCACTTGGAAAATTGTAAAGAAGCGGAAATAAACATTATTTGTTGTCTAAACTTATTAGCGCTGAGACCTTTACTTTTCTACCTAAGCCTTCTGTTGTATATTTTCTTCTCGAAATTAGTACTTTGACTTATAAAATGGCACTTCTTTGACAGATGTACGATAACCCTTGGTCTCAGTATACTTGTCTTTACCATTTTTATATTCCCAGCTCTGGTTATAGTCAGAACCATTCCATTTACGAAATGTTACCTATATTTCTCCTAAATAACTGTTCAAATGATCAAAATGGTATTTTCAATACCTCGTCTCTCACATTTGTTCTGGACATTGCAAATATTTTTATTTGTTTGCTTGATTGAAAGTTTTATTTGTGACCCAGTAAACTCATCCACGTCGTTTACATTATTATCTTTAATTTCAAATAGAAGAAACAACTTCTTTGTTTATAGACAACCAAATATAATAAATTAAAATCTAAAGTGTCTACTAAATGACTGTACATGATTTGTTAACAAAGTAGTTCCCAATACACCATACTATTTTTAGACGCACGTTTCGTACAATATAAACCCATACAACATGGAAAAATACGGCATAATTTTGACAATCTAATTTTAACAGAGAAAAAATGAGCATATAATAACGTTGAATATATTTTTAAAATTTCTTAGAGGTAACCAACAGTTATATATTATTTATCATTTTATCCATGGTTTAAAAATCAGGCCACAGCCACAGGATAGCTTTGCTGGCTTCTCGTGCTGCTATTCAGTCATTCCACAAGAATAAGCTTAAATTATTTTCATTGGATAAAATTATGTGTGAAATTTGGGGATTTGTGAATTACTTTACTACTACTACTGATGCTGCCCCAACATCATCGTTATCTTCATCAACAACCACTACTACTGCTATTACAATTGCTAACTCTACTACTAGTACTACTACTACTACTACTTACTACTACTACTACTACTACTACTACTACTACTACTACTACTACTACTGACCACTCCGGTGGTCCAAGTTGTTAGAGCGTCCGCACTAGATGTGGAGTTCGAGGGTTTAAAACCCGATCGATCCATATCAAAGATTTTACTGTTAGGCCTGATAATGTGACTGGGTGGGTCATAATGCCACATGCATGCGGCATGACGTCCCAGTGCAAGACATCACTATAAACTGCCACACTGCAGACATCGTAATGATGTGGATCAAAGTGTTAAAGTTACGTAAAAAATCAAAATTATGTTACTATAGTCATTTATAATTGTTACCGCTAACACAACCACCACTTCTGCTATATATGACAGTTACTGTTGCTTCAGCTACTACTAATATTACTGCTGCTGCTATAAAATCGCTTGATGTATGCAAACTAGTTCAATTGAAATGTTTCGTCGGCATGGTCTGCGACTTTCTATCCGTAAATCTCAGTAAATTACGTGTCAGAATATTACATTACCTTAATAAATCGTGTGCAGGTATATTAAAGTATTACTTCAGTAAATTATGCGTACGAATATTTCAGCATTATCACAGTAAATTATGAGTAGGAATATTACAGAATTACTTCAGTAAATTGTATGTAGGAATACCACAGCATTACCTTAGTAAACTGTGTAGAAATATCACAGCATTACCTCAGTAAATTGTATGTAGGAATATCACAGGTTTACCTCAGTAAATTGTATGTAGGAATACCACTGCATTACCTCAGTAAATTGTATGTAGGAATATCACAGCATTACCTCAGTAAATTGTATGTAGGAATACCACTGCATTACCTCAGTAAATTGTATGTAGGAATATCACAGCATTACCTCAGTAAATTGTATGTAGGAATATCACAGGTTTACCTCAGTAAATTGTATGTAGGAATACCACTGCATTACCTCAGTAAATTGTATGTAGGAATATCACAGCATTACCTCAGTAAACTGTGTGTATGAAAATCTCAGCATTATCTTAGTAAACTGTGTGTAGGGATATCACAGCATTACCTTAGTAAACTGTATGTAGGGATATCACAGCATTACCTTAGTAAACTGTGTGTAGAAATATCACAGCATTACCTCAGTAAATGTATGCAGGAATATTATTGCATATTAGTCTGGTGAGAAAAATATATCTCAAACTTGCAATGAATAACAGATAACTAATTGAGGTATTTCGTTTTCTTTCATTTCCCATTCACCTTGCACATTGCTTAATCCATCGGTAATTATCATCGGCGCAAACTGTTGTACTAATATTTTGTGTGCCATGACTGATTTTTGTCCATATGGATTTAAGTCAGGAATAATAATAATAATAATAATAATAATAATAATAATAATAATAATAATAATAATAATAATAATAATAATTATTATTATTATTATTATTATTATTATTATTATTATTATTATTATTATTATTATTGCCATCATCATCATTGGAGTTCATTTTAAAATTTACGTGACCTATGGGAATAAACTCGCCAAATGAATTCAATTTCTTCTGTCGGAGTCACCTCCCTTTAGAAAGTGATTTTTTTTTTTTAAAAAAGCTTAATTAGGCCAAAAGGTTAAGCAATAAAATAACTATTTCTCAGCTGAAAATGTGAATGCTACAAATGAATACCATTTAGTTCAATACTGAAGTCCGCCCTTGGGTTTGTTCAAAGCTAGCAATGGCGTTGTTGTGATTTTTTCAAAGCCAGCAATGATGTTTTGTCATTTGTTAGATACAGCTTGGTACACATGCACGAAGGTGTATTCATTTGCCTAATCAAGAACATATTGCTAAGAAAGTCCATATTACCCCCAACCCCTCTAATGGATATTAACTCAAACCACCCACCCCTATACTGGATATTAACCCTATAAATCTGTCAAATGAAAATTAAATCTCTAACTTCATATAATGGTCATTAAACATATACCTCCCTATAATGGATGTTAACAGTATACCTCCCTATAATGGATGTTAATCTTATACCTCCCTTTAATGGACATTAACCCTATATCTCTCTATAATGGATGTTAACCCTATACATCCCTTTAACGGATGGTAGCACTATACCTCCCTATAATGGATGTTAATCCTATACCTCCCTATAATGGATATTAACCCTATATCTCTCTCTAATGGATATTAACCCTATACCTCTCTCTAATGGATATTAACCCTATACCTCTTTCTAATGGATATTAAACCTATACCTTCCTCTAATGGATATTAACCTTATACCTCCTTTTACTGGATTTTAACCCAATACCTCTCTATAATGGATATTAACTATATATTTCCCTGTAATGGATATTTTATAGTCTTTTTTTCAGAAAACACTGGAATTATTGAAAATAATTTTGGATGAAGACATGAAGCAGCAGGGAGGGTGAACAGACCATTTTTGTTGGAGACCTTATTTATGAAAAAATGAAACTTCCTATGAAAATGAAATCTCAAGGTCAATAATGTTAAACCAAAGTCTCTAACCGACCGAGATTTTTCTAGTTGGGGTAACTCATTTTGTTACATCATCACTGACGCGCGTTTTTATTTTTTATAGGGTATTTCGTTTACGTACTGGTCACTCAACGCTGGTCGTTCACCCTTTCTGCTGCTATAATTAAATCATTGTTATATCAAATAATGGAATCTCATACATCTAAACTAGCTCGTGAGTGACTAGAAGCAATTTTTAAAAAATATCTACCCGTCCGGGATTCTGTCAAACGACAACTACAATCTCGTCAGGAGTCTCAGGTGGAATTTGCAGACGCTAAAGAATAATTATTTAAATCAATTGTCGAACCAATAAGAAAAATTGTTGGAGCTACTGAGGCAACACAAAGAGATCTTGAAACATTACATGTTGATATTGCTGGCCGTATTCAAGCACCTCTACCACAACCTAAACCACCAAGAATCAGAACTAAGATAATAGAAAAATTTATCACATAGTTGCAGTTTCATACTTTTGGTCGTGTGAACATATCACTTTATGTGAGTTTGATTTGTACAAAAAAACAAACAATGAAATTATTGTGTACGATCCACTTTACTGATTGGCTTAGATCGTGGGAAAACGTTTTTAACTCCGCCTTCAGAAATGTTTTGTTTCGAATGAACATTTTGTGGCGGCCATCTTTTAACTAGACTCGTGAAAGGAAATTGATGAAAATGATCTCGGCTATCTGAATATGGATATGTTACCCCCACAGTGGTTTCCTATGTCATTTTTAACAATATCATCATAAGAAAAATGGCGTAAAACTATAAGACAAGAACAGCAATAATAAGTAAAATTAAGGTTATTGCTTATTTGATAGTGGGTGGTGGTGGTGGTCGGTATATATGTAATATAGATATAGAATCTACCGTATATAAAAGCGTGGTTTAAATGTTAACTTGAAGAAGTAAATAAACTCACATCTGTTCACAGAAGAATCTGGATATAAATGGGTCTCCTAACTGACACAACTTTATCCAAACACGGCATCTTTACGTACTATATCTGGGATGTAAATCCGACACGAAAAAAAATTTCTGACGTCTTCTGTACAGTTTATTGTTACAAATCAAACACAGAAAATATCCGGTTATAAATGCATTGAAGTAAATGTGGGACATTTGTGCATCCAATAATCCTATTTCACATAAAAATCGTAACAATGTTACGTTTTGTTTTGAAGTGACATTTTAGGGTTAACACGTACTCTACTGTAGGTCATAAATGCATTGAAGTAAATGTGGGACATTTGTGCATCCAATAATCTTAGGCCTACCGTACTGTGTAATAATGTGGCAACATCATATCGCATTGATCATTCTGGTTTGAAAAATGATTTTGTTGTTATAAAATGTTCTGTTCATTCGGAAGGAAGCTTTTTCTTTGATTTATAGTTTGTAAAAAATACTATCAACTTTGACCAGTTTTTTCAGCTTTGTTTGGGACTATATTTTGTGCACAACAAATGAAACATATTATTCGTTCTTCTTTTTATCTAAAAAAAATTCCACTGAAATAATAACTATGTGATAAAAAGAAGCTCAAATGGGTAACGATTTAATATTAAATGTATGACACTCATTGAATAATGCCCACTTTTGATATTACCGCGTATGGATATTACGAGAGAGAA
Organism: Potamilus streckersoni; assembly: GCA_016746295.1. Taxonomy (NCBI): domain Eukaryota; kingdom Metazoa; phylum Mollusca; class Bivalvia; order Unionida; family Unionidae; genus Potamilus; species Potamilus streckersoni. The sequence goes on from JAEAOA010002122.1 coordinate 79,141, forward strand.
ATATATGTTAAACTAGAATAAGTAAAATCTCTAACATCTGCCGATTTGATCAGGGATGTATTTCGCAACGCTAATAATATTCCGGAAATCAGATCTGCTGAAGATATTATTACTTTTAACAACTTTGACTGTAAAGTATATAAGCATATCGATAAAGCTAAACAAAAAAGAAAACAACTATTACCATCACTGCAACGATCACCAGAACTACTACCATCACTACCACAACAATTAACATCATCACCACTACGATTACAATGACTATAACAAGAGCTAAAATAACGAGAACAACAACAAGAAACAATAAAACAATTGCAATCACCACGAAAACCAATAAGGAACAACAAGTGAGGAAAACTATCAAGACCCCCCCCCCGGTGCAACTGGAATTGGTCTCATTACTCGAGGGAGTGGTCTTATTGCTTGTACCAATAACCTCCTTGCTAAAGTTGAAAGACTAGACATTCTCAGTGGAGGAAAACGAGCTGGTAATAATTCCCCAGAAATCATTAATGAAGCAGCTGATATTTGTAAAGGATTATTTACAGGCGGTATCATGGATATTAATATATAACGGTCCCTTATTAATGAAATCGCTGGTGATTATCACAGGGATTGAGTAAGTAATTAAATGCAATGACTATACTAAGATGATCATACATAATGCTCAACGCAGACCGACCATGGTCAGAGTAATAAATTCACGATTGGCAGTATACAAAACGATCTACGGAGATGGATTAGGTGATGTTGTTCAAGTCTATTTAAAACGATAGACCCAAAAGCAATACCGATTGCAAAGCAACTAGGACTGAAAGCTATTGACGTTGCAGGTACAAAAGGTATTGACACTGTTGGTAATGTTGCTGGCAAAGCATTATTAGCAATCAAGGATAGAATAGCACGATTAATACGACGAAAACCTCAGCCACTATTGAAACAGGCCAGCACTGAAGTGATGCCTGCAAATGTTAGTAAAATAATGAATCAAGCTGCTAATAAAAAAAATTAGTAGAGTTGCTGGTGTACAAATATCAGAAAAATAAAAACAATATAACTGCTAGTCTTGTGATAGAGTTAAGACTTATTAATAATTTAATTTAACACTCTGTAAGAGAGCGTAGGGTATTATAGACAAATTTGATCATGATTTAGACTGGGTTATGATGAAAGATTTGTTTATTCAACATTACAAAATAACAGAAGAACAATTAAAACATTTATCATACAAGGATTTGACAATACGGATATGAAAAGATGAATCACTGATCTTATTGAAGAACATTATCCAGGAGTAATTGAATCATGGAGAAAAATAACCCCGCCACAGGTTATTCTTAAACATAATAAGGATCCATACGTTAGAAGCCGTCGCATATCACATAGTATTGTTAATAAAACATCAACGATCGCAGTCAATCTAGTATGTGATGTAATTGATCACAGCTATCAAGTAGATACTTCAATCTAGCCATGCCCATCAAGAATTGATTTTATATATATATATATATTCATTTCACCCTCAAGTGCCCCCTGTATATATATTTAATTGTAGAAGCACCAATTAACCCAGTTTATTCGCATGTACATAATTCGTTAATATCAATGATTCATTTCAAACATACAGACCAAATAGAAACATCCAGTATTTGAAAATTAGGTTTTAAGAATAAATCTGTTTATATGTTCATACTGCGTCATCGTAAAACAAAAACTGTCTGAATCTAACTCGGATCAGAATATTTGTGTAGTTCTGATGGGGTAAATCATAATTATAATACCAAACCGAATAAATATCAGAATTTGAATAAAATTTAAATATTATTGTACTATAAATAAATAAACTATATAATTCGACTCTGCTAATTTTGCCAGGGATTTTGTTTAGCCATTACCACATTGACTCCGTCCTTGATTCTGTCAAAAGGTCCACATTCGTTATCACTATCAGTTTCACAATGCTCCCTTAACTGTTTTATACGAAAGCTCACAATCTTTTTCTGTTCGTATACATGAGATAATTCTAGCTTAACTTTGTCAGTAGCATGTGAGAGATGTGCAGCAGCTTTACCTGATTATCTGTAACTGTTGTAAGCGACTATAACATTGCCTGCTAGATAAATTTCATGCATTTATACTAGATGGCACAAACATCTGTTCATTAATTTTCGTTGTTCTAATGATTCAAAAATCGCACAATCTTTTTCAGGATTAAAATTATCAGATATATTTATACCGTTATGATGTAATTTTCTTGTTGCAGAAATAATAACTGTTTTACACGAAAGCTCACAATCTTTTTCTGTTCGTATACATGAGATAATTCTAGCTTAATTTTGTCAGTAGCATGTGAGAGATGTACAGCCAGCTTAACCTGATTATCTGTAACTGTTGTAAGCGACTATAACATTGCCTGCTGGATAAACTTCATTAATTTAAACTAGATGGCACAAACATCTGTTCTTTAATTTTCGTTGTACTAATGATTCAAAAATCGCACAACCTTTTTCACGATTAAAATTATCAGATATATTTATACCGTTATGATGTAATTTTCCTATTGCAGAAATAATAACATTAATATATTCAGAATTCATTTTATTATAAAATTATGCTTAAAATTAAAGTACCTCTAAATTAGAATAATGAATATTTATTAAAAAAAATATTTCTGAAACAAAATGTTATTAATAAAAAAATATTTTTAAATCAGAATAATAACAACTATAACTAAAATAAAAATTAAAATAAAATAAATAATAAAAGAAATAAGCAACAGGAAGGGTGAATCCTACAAACTTTTGCCCGTATCCTTAACGAAAATAAGGATTCCTACAACTGGCTGAAAAAAATAAGTCAATAACGCTAAACCAAAGTCTCTAACTATTATATTTCCGTACGGTTAAAAACCGCATAATAAATCCATGAGGTTAGCTCAGTTTTGTTACTCTATTATTGACTATTTTTATGCGGTTTTGTTTACTACAAAACGAGCCAATTGTTGTCGTTCACCCTCCCTGCTGCTCCTGATTTTATCAGGGATTAACCAAAGATTTTTCCAGACCTATACGATATCTTGATCTTGGGTCATGTAGATTTATTGTTATAAATCCGAACGGAACAGATTATGCTTTAGAAAAGAAATTTTTAAATTTAATTATATCCATATCCCTTGAACACCAAGTATAGTAAATATTTCGCAAGGTATAATTAACTACTCCATTAAACACAACCAGAATGTTACAGTTTTCTCTGATCACTTTAGATATCTGGGTATATCTCTGAGTAACATAAATCACATCTGTATTTTTGTGACGATCTCGAGAAAATATTCTAGCTGGATTAGATTGTTTGTCCAACATCACATCATCATATACTACGAGATTATTAATGAATCCATCTAAGTCATCTACGGACGGGGCTTCATTTATATCTGCGATAAAATCGATAATATCTTCACCGTCTTTATTAACTGATTTTGCTTTCTCGTTAAAATCTTTAAGTACTTCGTAACAATGCTGATTATCCACAGAGGGTGCTATTAAATATAATTTGTTCCATCTCATCCATCTCATTATTAAATTTAATAATAATTGTGTTTTACCTGATCGAGATGGACCTATTATAATCATCCCTATCGAAATTGGTAATGCTGGATGGTGATTTACTGGTTCTTGTTTTCGTGTCGCCGTGTATTGTGTTCGATGTAAATCATCAACACCCACCCTTGGTGGGACCACTGGATTGACAACAGTAATAATAAAAAATAAACGACATGCATTAACAGGTAAATGTATAAAATGTGGTACACAAAAATATAAATTTATCTCATGGACAACAAAGATAGGTGGGGATATTACCGCATCATTAGGAAAATTACCTGGATTACCATGGTCCAAGTATGTTGGTGAGAAACGCCTTCCTGGATATAATTATTGTGGTCCTGGAATTCGTCTCGATATCCGACTTGATAATCAAAACCAACCAAGACCAGGAGAGTATCCAGTAAATAAAATTGATCAAGCATGTCATATTCACGACGTTGTTTATAAAAATCCTGATTTTCAACAACGGCATCTCGCAGATGTAAAATTGATTCATGCATTAAATTCTATACCTAATAAATCTGTTAGAGAGAAACTCGCTAGTTTCCTAATAAAATCTGCTATGAAAAGTAAAAAATGTTCGGGGCTGGTAATTAATTATATAATTATTATAATGGAATCCATTTATTATAGTCCTAGAGGGTATTGGAGAGGTAAAGCAGCGATCACTAATCTTGCTAAAGCAGCAAAAGTTTTACGTTTTGTTGCTGCAGCGTGGTTAGCACGACAGGCAAAATGGCAAATTTATTTACCACCACCAAAACAAATTCAATATGCCCATTTTGATGTCAGTGTTCCTAACGAAGTTCACCAAGAAGATATTTTGTTTTTACCACATGATACTTTTAAAACACGTGGACGAAAGCCACGCACGTACAAATACGCATTGACTGTTGTTGATATTGCAAGTAGATATAAAGAAGATAAACTATTACCAACAAAAACAGCATTTGAAATAGCATCTGCGTTTGAGCGAATTTATCATCGTGGTGGTCTACAATGGCCAAAACTATTACAAGTTGACCCTGGTAAAGAATTTCTTGGCGCAGAATCATCTTTGATGAAAAAACATAAAGTCAAAATCAGACAAGGACATACTGAAATTCATCGTGATGAAGCAATCATTGAACTATTTAATCGAACACTTTCTGAGTGGTTATTTGGATATCAATACGCGAAGGAAATATCTACTAACTTAAAGTCCGGTGAGCGATCTCGTGAATGGGTTGTAAGGTTATCAAGTGTGATATCTACATTAAATAATGAAATTGCTCGTGAAACTTCCATAAAACCTCTAATGCAATAATAAAAAATATATACCACGTAATACGGAAAACGAGGTCAACAACCAGTATTAGGTAATGTGATTGTGAGATATTTATACGAACCAGGGGAGTTGGAGGGTGGCAAAAGACGAACTACTGACCCTATTTGGAGTGTGACCACACATACAATTTCTAGCGTGGTTAGATCCACTGGAAGACCTGCCATATACAGACTAGATTATACTGCACCTCAACGTGGATTTGTGCGTGAACAATTGCAAGGAATTCCTGCGGATACACAATTACCGCAACCTTCACTTATGTAAATTATGTATTTATTCTGTCTACGGTAAATTGTCTTGGATTATTATTCAAATATTGCCATAACATTATTGTGTTACAACTTGCACATTGATTATTCTGTAGTTGTTTTAGTTTTATAATAAATTCAGTATAAATATCAAAGTCACGTTTATTTTTTGTCATATTGTTTATAAGACGCTAATTTTTTCTTTATTACATCAGGGTCATTAGTAATCTCCTCCGTTATCAAATAATATATTACAATTCTATGTAGTTGAGTTATTCTTCTGACGCGAGATACTACAAGATAGAATAAGTTTGCCCATACGATTCGATCATCTACAATCCAGATATTTGTATCAGATATAGTTAATCCCTGTGACGAATGAATCGTTATAGCGTATCCTAAGGTCCATGGTGATTTAACCATACTCAATGCACTCTTAACAATATCAGCTGCTACGAAAACAATATCATTCAATACCAGATTTTGTACTCGGACACCTTCAATGTCTCCACCTGGAATTTCAACTTCAATATTCTGTCGTCGAGTATCTGCTGGGCGATAACATAATGGTAATGGTAGATTTGAAAACTTTTCTTTATGTAACGTAAATAATTTCTTTTGCAATTCATCACGAACTATCTTTCTATCAGATAAGAGGGTCTCCATAAAGTCCAAAAATCATTCACAGTTGTTTCTGGAATTACTTTACGCATTATCTCACATTGTATTTTATCTGGTTGTAGTCTGATTAACCTTTTCAGTTCTTTCAGCTGTTATGATCATCATGTATTTCTTCGTAATAATCCACATTATTCTTTAGCCATTCATGTGGAGACTGGCCAACAAAAGGTGGTGGTTGACCATGATCACCACACATAATTACAGCCGTATCTTTTGTTAATAACCATTCAGGGAATGTTTTTAGTGTTTCTATCGACACCGTACATATCTTGTTTCATATAATATACTTAGGTATATATTTTTCACCCATTCGTTCAGGAGTCCACGTATCTCCACACCATCTAAAGAAACTATATGTACATGTTTTTACATCTCGTTCTTTTATCTCTCTGGCTAGTTTATGTGTAAGTGTCAAAACAATCATATCTGAATTGTAGTTCATAAGTAATTTAATCGCACGAGTTGTTTTACCTGACCCTCCACATCCATTAAGATGAACGGTCTTATGTTTAACCACAGGATCGTACACAGATGTTGCAGATGATTCTAATATTGGATTATTATTTCTGTAATATATTTCCTTAATTTCAACGTCAGCAAATTCAGAATAACTTAGTATATTTTCTTGCTTTATTCTCCATGTTCCCCATTCACCATTATTAAGTAGCGGTTTTAATAAATCTTTATATTTTTATGTATATAAAATGAATCCGTAGCGACTCTAACAGCGTGACGAGGAAATCTATTTATCATAGAGAGTAGACTTATAGAAACATAGGCTAGCATCGAAGATCTTAAATGAGTAAACTGCGGTGAGTCGCCCTCAATATAGCTCACAATGGTACCTAGTTTGGTCCCATCCGATAAATAAGCATTACTTTGGCTTATAAATGTGTTTTTCTCCGTTGTATCAGTTATTATAAAATCTAACTCGGCATCGTCCATAATCAATCGTACGCAGTGCCGTTTATGACCGTAAGAACTGCCTTGAGTAAACTTGCCGATTATCTTTCTTACTAAGATCTTTTACACGTTTCTCATCGTGCTCATCCCTGCATTTACGTATATTATTAATAATCTTAATAATGTCATCTTCGGCAAGATCAGGAAATTCTTTCCTGGCATCATCAATTCTAAATCTGTCCGGTTATGGTAACCAAACTTGTTTTTGTGCACTATAGGATATAATCGCTTCATTAACCCTCAACGATACTAAAATTGCAGCATCAATCATATATCTTAATAACACTATTGGAGTCCAACATTTTTCTGAAAAATGTCTTCCAAACCAAGCATAAGTAATCGGATGGAGATCTTTTCCGAACTCGAATGATTCTATACATGCAAATCCGGTTAACTCAAAATCTGGTAAGGGTCCATTTATCTAAACTCTGGTCATGTCATTTGTAGGGTGTCCGAATCTGTCAAAGTATTTAGAACATTCTCCACATCCAAGAAAACTCCCATGATAACATGCAGCCATATCGACGGAGATAATATCATTATACTCGTATTTAGTATTCCATAATCCACCGTGCCCATATTCTATGCAACTCTTTTGTATATCCTCAATAAATTCTGACCTTGTCGGTCTCCATAAATTTTTCTCTTGAGCGAAGTGAGCCGCTACCGATGGTACTGTAAAACAATTATTTAGTAGTTGTCTAACTTTAACATCGTCAGAAGTATATGTTAGTGCAAGATTTCTCATTTCTTTATAAAAAGATTCTGTACAATAAATATCACCATTAGGTCGTACAAATTGATCATAATCGTGTTCCGAACACTGAAATAACCAAACAGATACAGGGTCACTTTTACTAATATTTTTAATAAAATCAAATATATGACCATTATAAATATTACCATTCTGTCTCGTGGAAATACAGTTACAGCATCAGGCCATGCATGTGCATTATGATCAATAATCGTTATAGGACTTCCATTTTTTATATTTTGATTTGTACAATAACTCTCCTATTAGTGTTTTTAATGTTATTGGAAATCTTAATGACTTTTCTAGTTTAGCAACATCCTTAATAGATGCACCAGAATTTTTAACAGTTTCTGCCCATTCACTATCTTTTACGTCTTAAATCTGATAAGCCATTACTACGCATCTTATTTTTAAAATGTTCAGTAATGCGCTCCGCATCACAGTTTATTCTTGACTCTGGTAGTCTCATCGGTTTGAGATCCGCAATATTAGGTTTATCATTCAGTAAAAACAATCTATATACCACAGCAGTAACTGGATACCTTCGCTCAAAATACGGTTTATCAATACCAGTCAGTATTCCAGGTTTGGATTTGTTATTTAATAATATCGTTTTATTATTTCCAGACTGTATATGAATGGGTTCTCTCTTGTCACTAAATATCCAAATATCATCTTCTGTCTCCACAATAAATTTTATTAAAATAAAATATTTTTGATTATCAAGGTGGTTAATATTTACCTCCCCTCGTTCGTCGTTCATAACAATTATATTGGTTTTAACTCTGAAAGTTGACCACACATGAACAGCACCGTCTTCACGAAAGTCCTTTGTGGCCTCACGGGTACGTTTAGTTATATCTGCATTTGTTAAAGCTAGATCTTTCATCGAAACACTAAATTTATGTTCTATTAATCTGTCAAGATCAAATCTAGTAGCAGATGATTCAATTGCTGATAATTCCTCCATTATTATAATTAAGACAAATATTCAAATTGAAATTTAGTATATATATATATATATATATATATATATATATATATATATATATATATATATATATATATATATATATATATATATATATATAATGATTCAAACAGAAAAAAAATGTGTTTGGTAATAAGTCATGCGTAAACAAATACTGCGGTTACCATATGCAAAGTATCAGACATGGAAATACCGGACCAAAACCATGCATTTAATGTGGTATTGGAGTTAGAGTAAAAACACAATTATGTGAAAATTGTGGAGGTACAAAATATAGGGAACTTAATCGATATTATGACACAAAAAAAGATACATCGACAGGTAAATTCCTTATAAAGATAGAAAATGATTATCTAACCAGATTTCAAAAATAATGATTTAAACAAATAAATACTATATACAAATGGAGCAAAAGGAATTTGTGAGACATCCAATATATACGAATGACGAAGCATCCAGAGATGGTGTTATTAGACATTTTAGACTAAAGAAATGTCTCGGTAGTCTTAAAAATGTTGGTTATTTTAAATTTGGTATGAACAAAAATAAAATTATTTTTCACATAGGTTTATCTTTGAATGTTTTTATGGGAAAATCAAAGATGGATTTATTATTGACCACATTGATGGAAATCCTCAACATAACGAAATTTCTAACCTGCAAGCTATTACGCAGAGTCAGAGTTCCTGACGTGGAAATACAGGATCGTATAAATTATTTGGAAAGAGAGCAATTAAATCCATAAATACAGAAACAGACCAAGAATTAACTTTTCCATCAATACGTGCAGCAGCCAAGTATGTTAGCATTCATCCACAATCGGTACAATTTGTCGGAAATAAAACATAAATTTGCATATTCAATAAAGTTTGACCAAAAGATTATATTTGAATACATATAGTAACTGTCTATTTTACTTTATATAAAGTTCGATTCTATCAATCTTGCCAAGGGTTCTGTTTAGCTATAATCATATCTAATCACATCAATGGATACACCCTCACTATCGCTATCCTCAATTTTACTGTCATTTATTACAGAATCAAATAGCATAATCTTTCTCAATTGCATCACACGATTGTCTATCATTTTTTCTTTCACTTTCGTCAGATAATGTGCTTTTTATCCTTTCGATTGAACACGCAAGAGGAGCAAATAGCTTTACTTGTGTGTCGTTTACCAATTGTAAAGCTTTTAACATAGAATTATAATTGACTTTACGAATCTGTAAATGGAAGATAATGTGAATTTATTTTGAAATTTTCTTTGATGTTACGATTCAAACTAACACAAACTTTTTTCAGCATCAAGACCTTCAGATAACTAAATTCCGTTATGCTTTAATTTTTCAATAGTAGAAACAATGGCTTTGATATTTTCAATGTTCATTATATATATATATATATATATATATATATTTATATATATATATATATATATATATATATATATATATATATATATATATAATAAAAAATAATTGACATTTAACTTAAATTATCTTCTTTTTTCTCCTACTCTACGAGCGTATGTACAAAATAATATTTAACGTCTCCCCGCGCAGGTCCACAATATTACCATCTTGATTTGTGAGTTTGAAATTCATTCTTGACAATAATGAATTATGTACACGCAGGTAAACTTGATTTATTGGCTCAGATACAATCAGCCAACCCGAAGGGGATTGGATACTAGATGAGTATAATATATATCCCTGCTGAGCCTGGTTAGACTTTGAAATATGGAAATGGTAGCTGCTATCAATTATATCGCACATTAAATTCAGTGCGATGGTGGATGTTGTATTAACAATATTAGGTGAAATATGACGACCTGCACCAAATTGGTTATTATTATATTTCAGAATTAATGGTGACGGGATTAATTTTTTCCATGAATCGCACATTTCTTTAAAGTGTTCATCAATAAGATCATTAATTGATTTTTTAGCCCCTCAGATTCGAGTCCGGGAATGATGAATGTTGATAGCGGTTGTGCGTTTATTTTATAATGTTTCATAAACAATCTCGATGCTGAATAATTATTGAAAAGTTCATAATAGTTTTATTGGTAAGATCAATGTCTGCTGCAACGGCGTTTAGATGATATATTGTTTCGATTATTTGCATTATAGCACCCTCAGAATATTGTTGAGATATATAATAATAAAATAAATTTAAATTATTGTAAACATTTGCAAATTCAGTTTTTATATCATCTGAGTATGTCTTAAAGAAATCTTTATTAACGGGGTAATCTATACCTGTAACGAGTGCATGCATTTCCATATCAAGTATTGTAATATATTTTATTATGAAACCATAACCATAATTTCGTTCGGTCTTTTGATATTCTGGTTGTTTTAAAAATATTCGGTTATTTGTTTTAAACTCTTCGATTTAAGGCTCTGGTGGAACTTGATAAACAGGTGCAACTTCAGGCCAACCTAGTAATGATCTAATCGAACTTTGATAAATATCTACAGCATAATCAGGAGAATTTATTTCAATCACCGACGATAATGTTGGTTCGTAAACAGTAATTGCTATTTTAGACTCTTTGCCAGTTATTGACTTAATTCTGCGCTGGAATTCCTCATTAATCTGTTCTAACTGATAACTGCCAGTTGGAATATTAACAACTTGCCAATCGGGAGTTCCATCAGATTTATTTTTATTTGCGAATACTAATGAATTGTTTGCTGGTAATCCAACAACTGGTTTTGATCTAATATTAGGCCAGCTATAATAAACCCGTAACTGAGCTAATGCTATCTCTTTTACTGAAATTACAGTTGGAAAATTAACGCTGAATTCAGGATTGGTCGAACTTATTGATATCATGGTAGTTTTTGAAGGAGTTGTATTAGTGATGATCTGCTGTATTAACTCATCCAAGCGATGTTCAGTTGCTGACATTATTGTTATTATTATTGTTTAATTTCCATGTATTTTGTCACCAGAATCTCTAACAATTCTGAATGCTTCATCGTAGGTTTTAATTATCGTTACGAACTCCTCGTCAGATATTTTCCATCACTGAGATACGTGGAAATATACCCAGATAGTTTAGAGTATGTTGCTGTTGCTGTGTGCAATTTTATCATATACTCACGCAATTTATCATTCGCACATGTAGTTATTTTTTAAGCAATAATACTAAATATACCTGCTATAGTCGTTGAAGTTGAAACAATAATTGTTATAATTGATGGAGCTGTCATCGTTAATGTTGATAATATTAATCCGGATCCAGCAACAATTGCAGAAACTGAATACACAATTATATCAATGACAACCATACGTCTACGATATTTTTTTTTACTTTTACTGTATAATGGTCGATGGTATTTTTTAGTTAGGCGAGACATTCACACGCTTGATTATATCTGTGACGTTAAACGTCGATAGATGACGTAGTTATTTGATCCATTATACTATGATGTTAAGTAGTTAATTGAGTTACAAATTCCAAACACCACCAGTAATTAGCTGAGGCCATATATTTATCAGACGATTCCAGCGTTGATGTTTCCTCGGAATCTTTATCTAATACTACAGATATAGTTCTAAAAATATGGAGATTTAGTGTATATTATAAAACCTACACCGCTAAGTACGGATATCCTATATACACCAGCGACTTTTGCTGTGTATTTGATGGTTTTATTTTCTGGCGTCCACATTCCAGATCCAGATGCAATTGTATACACAATATTTTTAATCTGCTGGTGAGGAATTTTAACCAGACTAGTTTTTTTAACAATATCCGGAATTTCACTAATAATATCGTTGAGTTTTGTGTTAATATCAGTAAGTTTTATATCAACATTTGGTGGACTTCCAAAAAATTTGTTATTAGTCCTATTTACTTTTATGCTAAAACTCAAAAATGTGTTCACGTGACCGGTAAATTCAGTTTTGAGTGTGGCAATTTCATTAGTAATTGGAACTTCTTTATCATCGACGTATTTTTTTTTTTGTTACAGCGTCAAACTCAGATTCTGGTGTTTTTAAATTACTAATACTATTATGATTCATATTGAGAAATGCATGCATTATACCGCCGTTGGCTGACACATACTTTGATTCTTGATCGTCAGCATATTTTTTTGTTGTAGCATCACTATCTGAAGTTGGATATCCAAGATCTGTGATTTTAATTTTGTTCATAATAAGGTCTCCACTAAATATACCGAAAGCTTTTCTGACATAATCGTTAACTGATTTACCGGAATCTTGTATTTTACCCTGATCAGTAAAAGTAACGATATTATCAGCAACTGCAGTAGGAATTCGTATAAGTACGTCTGGTAGTCGTATATTACTCGTCTTTAATCGTCCTTGTTTGTCCTGAAAAAACAACTACTTCATTTTGATCCACATTTGTAATATTTAATAAATCGTCGATCTCATTTCTAAGTTGATCAAGGGTTGCATATTTAGATAAATCACCTGGCTGCTGAGCTTTACCACGAGCAGATCTTCTGTAAATATCTACCATTATATTTACTGATGTCTGTTTAAATGTGACAGCATGGTATATTCATGCACGACTTTATGAGGTGGTTTTCCTTGCGGTGCTAAAGATATAGCATCAAGTACATTAAGTACTTCTCGACCACATATTGGCGGATCAGTTAATGTTTGTGTAGGTAACGTTTAATACCAAACTGGAGTACTTTGCATATTGTTAGCATAGTCTAAAAATTCCTTTGGTGGCGCTAATCCATATGAATCAAAATAAATAATTCCACGTGGATCAATTGCATACGCTACCCAATGGGTACCTGGTCCAGAGTTTTTATCGAGATTTATAATACCTGTTTCAGTATTGTTTCGTTGTTTTGGTAATTGATCGCTCATAAAAACACCTCTAAAGTTTTTTATTTTTAATTTTTTTAACAGCATCGAGTAAATCAAAATTGGACATAGGCGATATCAGTAAACTATCCCGGGAAGTCTTAGGCCATTTCCGTACCATGAAGGCGGGGTCCCTGGTAATCTGAGACCTTTTCCCTTATTTTAGATATTCCCTTTCCGGTCGCTTTCTTTAATGCCATGCCAACAGCAGTTCCAACAGCACCTAATGCAGCTGCCTTTGCTACTGCTGGTGCTGCAGCGGCTATTAATGCTGGTATAGCTGCGACAAGGGGAAATATACCACCCGTTTTAAATGTATCTTTGATAGCAGCCGCAGAAAGACTAAGTTTGATGCCTTTATTTCATTTTTTTTGCTTCATTAAAGTTTTTGAATTGACGCTCGGTTAACGATAATTTATTTGAACCACTAATCTGATCTCTCTTTAACGATATTTTTATTCCACAGTTATTGTTTGATGCTGATTGTAGTCTTTTGATCTGACCAGGAGTCAGACTCACACTAACGTAATGATATGACATTATTAATATTATGAATGATCTAATTACATGTTTTCTACTGGCGCATCAATTACTCTCATTCGTCCACCAACACCTTCGAGTAATATTGATTTATCGCTAAGTATAACAGCAATTGCTCTGTAATTAGGGATAGCTCCAGCATCTCTATTAACACGAGCTCGAAAATGTATATCAACTACTGATTGTCTGGTTAAATCTAAATGTTCTAGTGAAAAGTAATAAATCGGATACAGCGTTGTAAAATCCAGCTGCGATATTTGTAAATCAGTATCAATGTTTTGATCACGTCCCATAAACGACTTAAGACAATGATATGCACGTGCTACATGATTTTGATCGAAATTTAACAAAATATCTTCGGATGGTTCTTGATGTCCGTTTATTCTTAATGAAACATCAGACACACCGAGGTTATCAAATATCATGATACTACGCGTTTGATCATTTACTCGTGCAGTATTTTGAAGCGCAAAAAATATATGTCGCGGTGCAGAAATACCCTGCTGAGAAGCTATTTGCCATTTGAATAAACCGTTAATTGTACTTTGAACACTATCTGTGGTTTTTGTTAACCATGATATCGTTGATTTACCGCCTTGACTCATAAAAGATAGTAACTGATCTTCTTTAGATATCGTCGGAGTCATTACTTACATCCAGAGCGAAAATGTTGTTAGTATAACTCTACCAGCATCACCAGCAGGTCGCCATATTGCATCATCGTCGGTTACTTTTCGTACCAGCACAACTGTATCTTTGGCTCCAAAAATCACTTTTCTGACATTTCTACAAAATCCAAAAATATGTGGTAGTGAAATCACACATGAAAATCTTCTACTTCCACCCTGCAACATCGATCGACGTGATGTGAATCCCAAGTTGAAATTTGTATTCATCGATAATACTGCAGGGGTAGTGTTGTCCCCGGCGGCATTTCTCACATTACCAATAGTTACGTTTCTATTTTCTGTAAAATCAGTTGTATCTTTTGCAAACATCATTGATGGACCAGCGGATCTTGAATAATCGTCACTGTATCTTGCAAGACCAAGTATTGCTGTAGCAACGTCGACATCTTTTTGAATTGATTCAATATTTTTTCTGTCAATAATATACGTAGCGCTATCAAACAATGCCATAATACCATTATTAACAAAACCAACACTAATTTCGGCTGCATATTCAGTATCATCATTTTTAAAAAATTTCACCTTCGATTTCAAAAAATGCTTCTGAGGGCAGGAAATATCTACTTGTATCCTGAACCTGTAGTTCGATTCGTCCACGCTGATTTGGTGTTATTGCGTCATAAGAATAATACTGATAATCACGCACAGAATAATCTTTGAGAACTGGTGCGTCCATGTCGAATGCGGGATCACTTATACGTTTAAATATATTTATTATAATTATCTGAAACGAAGATCACTTCGGGAAGTGAGACCACTACCTGCTATCAGACTAGCGGTCATATTTTTATCCTTCTCAGATATCGGGACATCAGCCAACTCTGCTAGTTTTTGATTAGCGGCTTGATTTATTATTTTACTTACACTGGCGGGCATCACTTCAGTACTGGGCAATTTCACCGGCTGAGGTCGGACAGATTGTGGTCTGCGTATTAATCGTGCTAGTCTATCTTTGATTGCCGAGATTGCTTTACTGGCAAGGTTACCAGCAGTTTCTATACCTTTTTCACGAACAACATCAATAGCTTTCATACCCAGCTGCTTTGCAATTGGTATTGCTTTTGGGGCTATTCTTCTAAATAAACCCTGAACAACATCACCTAACCCATCTCCGTAGGTTGCTCTGTAAATCGCTTTTCTAAAGTTAATTGTCCTGCACAATCATTTTATTATTCATTAACTTTATCACCAATCGTATCTATTCACTGTGACTTAGTCACTATAGTAGTCATCGGTAATTTCATTAATGAGAGACTGATACACATCAATATCCATATTACCGCCACTAAATAATCGTTTACAAATATCTGCTGCTTCATTAATGATTTCTGTGGAATTATTACCAGCTCGTTTTCCTCCGATGAGAATTTCTAGTCGTTCAACATCAGCGAGAATATTATTGGGACAAGTTATACGAATTTTACTTAGACCACTTCCAGTTGCACCAGTAGAGTCTTGAAATTCTTCTTCTGCTGTTCTAACTGGTTGTCGCGGTGATTGCAATCGTTTCATTGTTTCTTGTCGTTCTTGTTCTCGTTGTTGTAGCTCTTGTAGTCGTTGTAATCGTTGTGGTGATGGTGGTTCAGATTGTTGTGCTAGAACTTGTGGTAATCGTTGTGGTGGTGATGATGATCGTTTACTTTGTTTAACCTTTTCTATATATTTATTTACAATCTCATCAAATCTGTTAAAACCTGTAGCTTCTTCATTAGATCTGATTTCTGGAATACCAGTAGAGATGCGATATACATCCTTGATCCAATTGGCAGAGCTTAGAGATTTAACATGTTCTGGTTTTACATAAATTTGTCTTTCATAATATTCAAAAGAGGCAATATCAATTAATTGCTTTCGGTACTTGATAGCAGCAATACCTTCAGGCGTAAATTTATCTATTTTCTTAGTTCCGGTACTTGGTGGTCGAGGAGGTTGGACGGGTGGTGGCAGTGGTAATGGTTGAGCTTCTTGTGCACGAGCAATATCGGCAGATAATGTTGCAAGAGCTTGTTGTGTTGCTTCGGTTGCTGGAACAATTTTTGTTGGTTCTACAATCGGTTTAAATAATTGCTTTGTTTCCTCCTCAAACTCAGGAAATTCACTTTGACGCGATTGTAATTGTTCCTTAACAGAATCACGAAAAGGTAGATACTTTTAATTGCCTCTAATCGCTCTCGAGCTAATTTAGCTGAGCGTTATTCTCCAAAACTAATTATTAAATAATATTTATAATAGATGTTTAGTTGCATTGAGTGCTGGTTCACATGTAAACAAAAATCGCTTAAAATGCTTTTCAATTCTCTGAAAAATCAAAGATAAAAAAAAATATTTTATTATTTATCATGTCTATCTCCAAATTTGTGATAAATTTGGATCAAAACGCAGATAAAAACACCATTTTATATTGATTGGTATTAGAGTATATAATCAGCTGAGAGAAACCAAGACTTCTCTTACAAATCCTCCTTCTTGACATTTAGAACAGGTAGCAACTAATGTAGTGTGCACTGTTGTTTTCAGATGACATCGCCAGGATTTCAAGTTGAGACAATTCATCCTTTTTTGGATGTTTATATGATAAGCAGTTTCATTCGCTCGAGGATCCTCCATCGTCCTCACCTCTTTTGCAATCCTTTCATTCGGAGTTGTTTTCTTATCACTTACAAATGCAACTTTGTGAACACTGTTCCCTCTCAATAGATGTAATGCAAGAACACTGAGTATAAAATTTCTAAACTAAGACATAGGTGGACCTTACTTTAATACAATCCATTGTCTTGAGAGATTCTTCCCAATCATGGAAACGTTCAATACTGACATGAAGTCTGCGAGCAATGTTCAAATTAACGGTAAATGTAAAGATTACGGTTGCCCTTTACAACGCATGTGATTTTACATGTCACAGACCTTGCAATATGTGCTTTGGATTGCTATTTTTAGTGATTAGTGCCTTTATTGTCGATATCCACTTGTTTGTCGCCGAGTTTGTTCCGTTCCCGACTCTCTTCCAGTACTTTCCTATGCAAAAGCAAATTTTATTCAACATTTCCTTGAGTTTTATTCCCAGTATCTATAATGAAGGACATCAAGTACAACGCTTCAACTATATTGTATTTCACAGTATCCCCTACTTGAATTCAACATTTGCTTTAGAGTTATTTGCCATCACTATAAATGCCACAAACCGACAGAGAAGTATGGGTACGAAATTGAATTTTGTGTAAATGAGAAGAATAATTGACCTAAGCAACCAATGCAATACATACAAGTCGTGCATTGTAAAACTATAAAGAGGTTCAGGAAAAACCTTTGAAATGTAAAATTTCCCTTGGCCAATTTTATTCACACAAGCATTCTCCCTCCCTACGTGCTTGTGCTAGTAATTTCATCTAGAGATAGTTGCTATCTGAAACAATGTTACCGATCTGCAAGTATTTCGTTTTCCACACCTTTTGCAATATCGGTAAGGTGAAACGTTATGAAGGAGAGTGAGCACATTGTTGCAACTGTATATTCTGATTAAATATTAGTGTGGAAACCGTATTTCTATCCAACATCTATCAGTCTTCTTCCCCGTCATAGAACACATCAAAGACCGATCAGGAAGCGTGTGCACACAGTTGAAATAATATCATGTGAATATAAGTAGGAAGGAGTACACTGTCCAATGTATAAGATTTTCCAAGCCATAAAAAGCATCAAATGTGTTACTTGGGTTTTTTTTCTAATGGAGGGCTTGTCAAGAAATGAAACTTATTTAGACCTAGATATTTTTGACAGTTTCTTTCTGAAGGACTGTTGTGCATGGTAAATGTCGTAGTCGCGATTTCTGTTCTTGTTTCCTATAATATTCATGTAACAATACCTCAGCTGTCTGAACATTTCTGTCTTGTTTCAATCAGATCTGTTGTTTTGTTTAAGCCGGAATATTTCTCTTTATGCTAGATTCTATGTGGATTGTTCATGTGGCAGTATTGGTAAATTAACTTCAAGTATGTATATTCTGTAATTGTAAATACCATTTATTCTTTATTTGATCATCTAGTATCGAAAACGTAAGAGCCGTTATTCTTCCCCCGCGATTGATGAACAAATGTTTATTCTTAAAGTCTCTAGACTCAATTTGATAGTTTCTGTCACATTTTCCAAACAATTTTCCTTAGTAATGTTTCTTTTCTCGAACTATTTCCATATTTCGCACCATCTAGGTTTCATTTTACTGAAGAGCCACAACAAGTTACAAAAACTATCTCCATATGAAACATGAACATAATAATGATCAATTACATTTATGCTAATATGTTATCTATAACACGTAGACCTCAATATGTTCAACTGTTCGCAGATATCAGTGAGAGAGAGAGAGAGGGAGAGCATTTAATAAACTACATCCCATACTGAAACAATTCACCCTTTACTTGAGAGGTTGCATTATAGGAAATTGCCTTCCCAGAAGGATTCTGCAGCGACTTCTCTTGCAGTATTCTCCTTTAGAGATATTTTCTTATCAAATACAATTGCAAACATTGCTTCACCGTTGTATTCACCAATAATTTCTACTTTCTTGACAGATTTCACTGCCGATGTTTCACGCTTTTATGATGGGGTACATGCTGTACATGACACGGGTATATACGGAAACACGTAATGACATATACGATAAGATTCAAACAATACATACAAGTCGTGCATTGTAAAACTATAAAGAGGTTCAGGAGAGAACCTTTGAATCATACGATTCCTAGGTACTAAACGTTGTTTTTTTTTAAACTAAAATTCACTTTCAAAAGTTCTTGCTAAGTCACAGTGACGAATAGCAAATATTAACATTATGCTACGATAGTCGAAGCTGCAGAAATTAGACGAATATAAACGCGGTTGTATAACAGATATATCCTATAATACACATAATAAATAAATAAATTAATAGCATGGATATAAACAGGTTACTAAGTAGACTGTTGAATCACAGCAATGCTCCGTAATGTGTCCATTAGAGGCATTTATTCATAGACAATGTAACCTTACATCGTCTGTTCATTTCATATAGTCGGGTTTTCCCATCCATAGCACTTAGCTCGCGCGGAATAAGATGTACCAAACTCACTGTTTCAAAGTAATGGAGAACATACATCAATCACACTCGGCCATCGTTGCACACAAGAAACGAAACCCAAGTATATGTATTCAATAAATAAGTTGATTTATACAAGTCCGTGATAATCAGCTGAGAGAAACCAAGACTTCTCTTACAAATGCTCCTTCTTGACATTTAGAACAGGTAGCAACTATTGTAGTGTGCACTGTTGTTTTCAGATGACATCGCCAGGAATTCAAGTTAAGACAATTCATCCTTTTTTGGATGTTTATATGATAGGCAGTTTCATTCGCTCGAGGATCCTCCATCGTCCTCACCTCTTTTGCAATACTTTCATTCGGAGTTGTTTTCTTATCACTTACAAATGCAACTTTGTGAACACTGTTCCCTCTCAATAGATGTAATGCAAGAACACTGAATATAAAATTTCTAAGCTAATACATAGGTGGACCTTACTTTAATACAATCCATTGTCTTGAGGGCTTCTTCCCAATCATGAAAACGTTCAATACTGACATGAAGTCTACTAGCAATGTTCAAATTAACGGTAAAAGTAAAGATTACGATTGCCCTTTACAACGCATGTGATTTTACATGTCACAGACCTTGCAATATGTGCTTTGGATTGCTCTTTTTAGTGATTAGTGCCTTTATCGTCGATATCCACTTGTTTGTCGCCGAGTTTGTTCCGTTCCCGACTCTCTTCCAGTACTTTCCTATGCAAAAGCAAATTTTATTCAACATTTCCTCGAGTTTTATTCCCAGTATCTATAATGAAGGACATCAAGTACAACGCTTCAACTATATTGTATTTCACAGTTTCCCCTACTTGAATTCAACATTTTCTTAAGAGTTATTTGCCATCACTATAAATGCCACAAACCGACAGAGAAGTATGGGTCCGAAATTGAATTTTGTGTAAATGAGAAGAATAATTGACCTAAGCCACCAATGCATATCGTTATGTAATATTCTTACGGTTTCAATGGTGTGAAGATTTCTCTCTGATAGGGACTTGCCTCGGATATGAAAACTGTTATATTATATTTGCTGAATAGTTTCTGTTGCACGTAAAATATGTCGATACTTTCTGTGCGTTTTTTAAAGGCAACTGCAATGATAGGTCTATCTTATCTGTGAAAGTTGACAATTTGTATTTCTTTCTCTTGATAAAGTTTCGTAGAACCTTTCCTTTATCTGCATTATGTGAAAAGGCTATGAAGTTCTTCGATGTTCACAGCATGTCAGAGAAATTTCACATTAACGATGTAATATAGTTTGATTAGATTGCAGAAATGTAAAATTTCCCTTGGCCAATTATATTCATACAAGCATTCTCCCTCCCTACGTGCTTGTGCTAGTAATTTCATCTAGAGATAGTTGCTATCTGAAACAATGTTACCTATCTGCAAGTATTTCGTTTTCCGCACCTTTTACAATATCGGTAAGGTGAAACGTTATGAAGGAGAGTGAGCACATTGTTGCAACTGTATATTCTGATTAAATATTAGTGTGGAAACCGTATTTCTATCCAACATCTATCAGTCTTCTTCCCGTCATAGAACACATCAAAGACCGACCAGGAAGCGTGTGCACACAGTTGAAATAATATCATGTGAATATAAGTAGGAAGGAGGTACACTGTCCAATGTATAAGATTTTCCAAGCCATAAAAAGCATCAAATGTGTTACTTGGGGGTTTTTTCTAATGGAGGACTTGTCAAGAAAAGAAACTTATTTAGACCTAGATATTTTTGACAGTTTCTTTCTGAAGGACTGTTGTGCATGGTAAATGTCGTAGTCTCGATTTCTGTTCTTGTTTCCTATAATATTCATGTAACAATACCTCAGCTGTCTGAACATTTCTGTCTTGTTTCAATCAGATCTGTTGTTTTGTTTAAGCCGGAATATTTCTCTTTATGCTAGATTCTATGTGGATTGTTCATGTGGCAGTATTGGTAAATTAACTTCAAGTGTGTATATTCTGTAATTGTAAATACCATTTATTCTTTATTTGATCATCTAGTAGCGAAAACGTAAGAGCCGTTATTCTTCCCCCGCGATTGATGAACAAATGTTTATTCTTAAAGTCTCTAGACACAATTTGATAGTTTCTGTCACATTTTCCAAACAATTTTCCTTAGTAATGTTTCTTTTCTCGAACTTTTTCCATATCTCGCACCATCTAGGTTTCATTTTACTGAAGAGCCACAACAAGTTACAAAAACTATCTCCATATGAAACATGAACATAATAATGATCAATTACATTTATGTTAATATGTTATCTATAACACGTAGACCTCAATATGTTCAACTGTTCGCAGATATCAGTGAGAGAGAGAGAGAGGGAGAGCATTTAATATACTACCTCCCATACCGAAACAATTCAGCCTTTACTTGAGAGGTTGCATTATAGGAAATTGCCTTCCCACGAGGATTCTGCAGCGACTTCTCTTGCAGTATTCTCCTTTAGAGATATAATCTTATCAAATACAATTGCAAACATTCTTTCACCGTTGTATTCACCAATAATTTCTACTTTCTTGACAGATTTCACTGCCGATGTTTCACGCTTTTATGATGGGGTACATGCTGTACATGACACGGGTATATACGGAAACACGTAATGACATATACGATAAGATTCAAACAATACATACAAGTCGTGCATTGCAAAACTATAAAGAGGTTCAGGAGAGAACCTTTGAATCATACGATTCCTAGGTACTAAACGTTGTTTTTTTTTTAAAAAAAACTGAAATTCACTTTCAAAGTTCTTGCTAAGTCACAGTGAAGAATAGCAAATATTAACATTATGCTACGATAGTCGAAGCTGCAGAGATTAAGACGAATATAAACGCGGTTGTATAACAGATATATCATATAATACACCTAATAAATAAATAAATTAATAGCATGGATATAAACAGGTTACTAAGTAGACTGTTGAATCAAAAAAATACTCCGTAATGTGTCCATTTGAGGCATTTATTCATAGGCAATGTAATCTTACATCGTCTGTGCATTTCATATAGTCGGGTTTTCCAATCCAAAGCGGAATAAGATGCTCGTGCGGAATAAGATGTACCAAACTCACTGTTTCAGAGTAATGGAGAACATACATCAATCACACTCGGCCATCGTTGCACACAAGAAACGAAACCCAAGTATATGTATTTAATAAATAAGTTGATTTATACAAGTCCGTGATAATCAGCTGAGAGGAACCAAGACTTCTCTTACAAATGGTCCTTCTTGACATTTAGAACAGGTAGCAACTATTGTAGTGTGCACTGTTGTTTTCAGATGACATCGCCTGGATTTCAAGTTGAGACAATTCATCCTTTTTTGGATGTTTATATAATAAGCAGTTTCATTCGCTCGAGGATCCTCCATCGTCCTCACCTCTTTTGCAATACTTTCATTCGGAGTTGTTTTCTTATCACTTACAAATGCAACTTTGTGAACACTGTTCCCTTTCAATAGATGTAATGCAAGAACACTGAATATAAAATTTCTAAGCTAATACATAGGTGGACCTTACTTTAATACAATCCATTGTCTTGAGGGCTTCTTCCCAGTCATGAAAACGTTCAATACTGACACGAAGTCTGCGAGCAATGTTCAAATTAACGGTAAATGTAAAGAATACAGTTGCCCTTTACAATGCATGTGATTTTAAATGTCACAAACCTTGCAATATGTGCTTTGGATTGCTCTTTTAAGTGATTAGTGCCTTTATCGTCGATATCCACTTGTTTGTTCTCGTTCCCGACTCTCTTCCAGTACTTTCTTATGCAAAAGCAAATAATTTTATTCAACATTTCCTCGAGTTTTATTCCCAGTATCTAGAATGAAGGACATCAAGTACAACGCTTCAACTATATTGTATTTCACAGTATCCCCTACTTGAATTCAACATATTCTTAAGAGTTATTTGACATCACTATAAATGCCACAAACCGACAGAGAAGTATGGGTACGAAATTGCATTTTGTGTAAATGAGAAGAATAATTGACCTAAGCCACCAATGCATATCGTGTAATATCCTTACGGTTTCAATGGTGTGATGATTTCTTTCTGATGGGGACTTGCCTCGGATATGAAAACTGTTATATTATATTTGCTGAATAGTTTCTGTTGCACGTAAAATATGTCGATACTTTCTGTGCGTTTTTCAAAGGCAACTGCAATGATAGGTCTATCTTATCTGTGAAAGTTGAAATTTTGTGTTTCTTTCTCTTGATAAAGTTTCGTAGAACCTTTCCTTTAACTCCGTTATGTTAAAAGGCTATGAAGTTCTTCGAAGTTCACAGCATGTCAGAGAAATTTCACCCTAACGATGTAATGCACTTAGATTAGATTGCAGAAATGTAACATTTCCCTTGGCCAATTTTATTCACACAAGCATTCTCCCTCCCTACGTGTTTGTGATAGTAATTTCATCTAGAGATAGTTGCTATCTGAAACAATGTTACCTATCTGCAAGTATTTCGTTTTCCACACCTTTTGCAATATCGGTAAGGTGAAACGTTATAAAGGAGAGTGAGCACATTGTTGCAACTGTATATTCTGATTAAATATTAGTGTGGAAACCGTATTTCTATCCAACATCTATCAGTCTTCTTCCCCGTCATAGAACACATCAAAGACCGACCAGGAAGCGTGTGCACACAGTTGAAATAATATCATGTGAATATAAGTAGGAAGGAGGTACACTGTCCAATGTATAAGATTTTCCAAGCCATAAAAAGCATCAAATGTGTTACTTGGGGGTTTTTTCTAATGGAGGACTTGTCAAGAAAAGAAACTTATTTAGACCTAGATATTTTTGACAGTTTCTTTCTGAAGGACTGTTGTGCATGGTAAATGTCGTAGTCTCGATTTCTGTTCTTGTTTCCTATAATATTCATGTAACAATACCTCAGCTGTCTGAACATTTCTGTCTTGTTTCAATCAGATCTGTTGTTTTGTTTAAGCCGGAATATTTCTCTTTATGCTAGATTCTATGTGGATTGTTCATGTGGCAGTATTGGTAAATTAACTTCAAGTGTGTATATTCTGTAATTGTAAATACCATTTATTCTTTATTTGATCATCTAGTAGCGAAAACGTAAGAGCCGTTATTCTTCCCCCGCGATTGATGAACAAATGTTTATTCTTAAAGTCTCTAGACTCAATTTGATAGTTTCTGTCACATTTTCCTAACAATTTTCCTTAGTAATTTTTCTTTTCTCGAACTTTTTCCATATCTCGCACCATCTAGGTTTCATTTTACTGAAGAGCCACAACAAGTTACAAAAACTATCTCCATATGAAACATGAACATAATAATGATCAATTACATTTATGTTAATATGTTATCAATAACACGTAGACCTCAATATGTTCAACTGTTCGCAGATATCAGTGAGAGAGAGAGAGAGGGAGAGCATTTAATAAACTACATCCCATACTGAAACAATTCACCCTTTACTTGAGAGGTTGCACTATAGGAAATTGCCTTCCCACGAGGATTCTGCAGCGACTTCTCTTGCAGTATTCTCCTTTAGAGATATTTTCTTATCAACTACAATTGCAAACATTGTTTCACCGTTGTTTTCACCATTCTA